>PVHX01016145.1:0-45285 GCA_004024805.1 Geosciurus inauris
GGGGCCCCCCCCCCCCCCGCCAATCCCAAGACAGAGCAACTCTGCAGCCTTGGCCAGACCTGCCCTCAGCATCCTAGGCTCCACTCCAGGGGTCCCAGGGTCCTGACTCTTCCTCTGTGACTGCCCCAATGCAGGGGGAGACCTTGCCGCAGGCCTCTGCTTCCCATATGCTGGGAAGCTGGAACTGGGGGTTTTTTGGGGGGGTTTTTTGGTTTGTTTTTACTTAAAGTATAACATTCACACAGAAAAGTGCATAGTTCATTACAGCATAGCTCAGAATTTTTTCACAAACATGCTCACTAACTCTGCCTAGATGAAAAAAACGATCAGCTCCCCAGACCCCTCCTTTCAACCTCCAGCTGCTCTGTCGACCCCCAGGGCAACCTGATCTTGACCTCTAACTCCACCTTGGTTTGACCAGGTTGTCAACCTTATGCTGATGGGTTCCTGTCCCTTCTGTCTGCCTCCTTCACCACTGTGTCTGTGAGGGTCCTTCTGGCTGTGTGTGGCTGCAGTTCACTCTCTCCTGGTATTCCACTGCGAGGGTCGTGTGAGGATCCCCAACTCCTTAATCTATTTGGGGTGGTTCCAGACTGTGGCTCTGATGCTTCATGCCCTCTGAGCATCTGTGCACATGCTTTAGTGACCGTGGGAACTGAGTGTGTAGGAATTAAGAATAATCTGGCCATTTGTCCCTGCGCCTCCTTAGGGTTATCTTTGTGCCACCCTGCTTCTGATAGAAGCGACATGACCAGTCAGATAACGAGATCCTGTCTTTCACCTGGACAGCTCCTGCCCAGGCACCCTCTGTTCGGGTGCCATGCCTATTTCAGTGGTCCGGTTGCTCATGCAGAGCCCCAGCAGGGAGAGACTCCTATGGGCTGGAACCCCAACTAGAAGTTCAGTGCAGGACTTGGGGCTCAGTGAACTTAATTTTCTCTCTGAGGGCACACAGCAACAAGCCCAGCAAGGCCACAAGGTAGGCACTGAACTTTTCTCAACCTGGCAAGGGCCATCTCGGCATGGTCACCCCTTGGTTGGCTTTCTGTGCTGCTGGTGTTCCAGGCTGACTCTGGCCACTGACTTCATGGCTAGACCCATTTATGCATCCATCACTCCATGCAGCACAGACTGAGCACGAACTCATTGTCTACCCGCGGGTGGCACGCAGGCTATATAAATTCACCTTCGTCCTGCTCTTAAGGAGCTTGCAGCCTGGAAAAATCAGTCACTACAATACTGAAGGGATGGGTTAGATGTGCTGGAGCATCTAAAAAAGGGGCGATGTCCATCCTGCCCTGACAGGGGAGGCTCCCTGGGAAGGGAGGCCCTGGAGCAGAGTCTTGAGGAGTAAATAGGGGTCCACCAGCCTGACAAGGTGGGGAGGGCATTTCAGGCAGGGGCACATTGGTCCAGATGCCATGAGCAACCAGGCTGGGGAGGCACAGAGTTGGATTGCTTAAAAATTTCAGACTTATTGAAATCCCCCTCCCCACCTTCAGTTCTAGGGATTGAACTCAGGGCCTTGTGCAAGCTGGGCAAACACTCCACCTCTGGGCTACGTTTCCAGACCTCTTTTTTTTTTTTTTTTTTTTTTAATTTTCAGGCAAGATCTCTCTAAGTCACCCTGGCTGGCCTCCAACTTGCAATCCTCCTGCCTCAGTCTCCCAAGTCCCTGGGATTACAGGTTGGTGCCACTGCGCCCAGTTTATCGAAAGCTTGTAACTGGGCGAGCTACAGTTTAATCTAGTGGCAAAGTGGATGATGGATGGGAGGTGGAGCCACCTTGCTGGCTTTGGAGACAGGCTGGAGCTGCAGGCCAAGGAAAGCCAACACAGGAAGTTAATTTGCAGAGTGTTTTGACCTGTGTCTCCTCAGTGGGCTGGGCACACATACATTATGCGCATGGCTAACTCTCCACCAGCACAAAGCTTTCATCTGCACATGCTGCCATTTCCAGCTGATTCGTGTTAATAAACTCAGCAAACACTGGGGGGAAATTCTGAATGTTCTGCATAAATATTTTCTTTGCCACCACACCCTGGGTTGGTTGCTCCTTCCCTCCCTCCCTCCCTCCTTTCTTTCTTCCTTCTTCCCTCCTTCCCTTCCTTCCTTCCTTTTTCTTTTTGGTACCAGGGATTGAACTCAGGGGCACTGGACCACTGAGCCACATCCCCAACTCTATTCTGTATTTTATTTAGAGACAGGATTTCACTGAGTTGCTTAGTGCCTTGCTTTTTGTTGAGGCTGGCTTTGAACTCGTGATCCTCCTGCCTCAGCCTCCCGAACCACTGGGATTAAAGGCGTGAGCCACTGTGCCCAGCTCAGATCCTGTGTTTCTTAAAACAGAACTATTTTATTCCTCATTCCTGCATCGAGCACAAAGTAGATACTTGATAAATGTTAGATGAAGAGAAAAGTGAATAAATATTCACATTAAGAGTGTGTTTGACAAGAACGTGTTTCGCCTTACCATCGGGTCATAGTCTTTCAGGAAACTCCAGTTCTCAACCCTGGAAAGGAAGAACACATGGGCAACGTGAGTTCTTTCTCGGACATTTTTTTTTTGGTGGGGGAAGGGTACCAGGGATTGAACTCAGGGACACTCAACCACTGAGCCACAACCCAGCCCTATTTTGTATTTTATTTAGAGACAGGGTCTCACTGAGTTGCTTAGTGCTTGCTTTTGCTGAGGCTGGCTTGGAACTTGTGATCCTCCTGCCTCAGCCTCCCAAGCTGCTGGGGTTACAGGCGTGCGCCACCAAACCTGGTTCTAAAACAATTTTTTTTTTTTTTTGGTACTGGGGATTGAACTCAGGGGTACTCGACTACTGAGCCACATCCCCAGCCCTATTTTGTGTTTTATGTAGAGACAGGGTCTCACTGAGTTGCTTAGCACCTCGCCATTGCTGAGGCTGGCTTTGAACTTGCGATTCTCCTGTCTTACTAAAACAATTTTTAACTTAAACGAATGCCAAGTGTCAACCAGGTATTTATGGTGCATTCTATAAAGTGAACACATATTTTCATGACTGATGACTTCCCAGAGTGGTAATTCTGTTGCTAAGGAAACCGGTGGCTGCAGTCTGACCACATCTCTGCATTTTCAGAAGGCCACATTAGGAGGCCTCAAGTATTTTAGGAAGGAAAGCCAATTTCCACATGGCGAGCCTTGGTAACCTTGCAGGGTGTGTGCAGAGAAGCTGGGGTTAGAAGGGAGGAGAATGGCAAGGCTAGAACTTGTAGTTTGATTTTTATTAGAATCTATTTTTTTGAAAGTCAAATAACTTTATAAGATATATGATAAATACAGCTTTCATTGTGCCCAGCCTTACAGCACCCGAGCCCGTGTCCTACAGTCAAATTATCTCTAGGCTTTTAGCTATTTCTTCAGGCCACCTGCCTTCATATTTTGAAACAATATGCTAACTTTTCCTTGATTTAAAAAAATACTTGTTTTTTGACTTGCTTTTATAGGAGATGACGAGTCAGCATTCTGACCTGCCTCCCTTCCTCCCATTCTTCCAAACTAATCATAGATCTTGGTTAGATTGATATTTACTGTTTCTCTCAGATAATCACAGAAATGCTATTCCTTGGGGCCAGGAATATTAGTCAGTAGAGCACTTGTCTAGCATGCTCAAGACTCTGGGCTTGATCCCCAGCACTGGAAAAATAAATTTAAAAATAAATAAATTTAAAAATACTGGGCTGGGATTGTAGCTCAGTGGTAGAGCACTTGCCTCGCGTGTGTACGGCACTGGGTCCGATCCTCAGCATCACATAAAAATAAACAAATAAAGTAAAGATATTGTGTCCAACTACAACTAAAAATTATTTCTAAAAAATACTATTTGCTGATGAACTAAGGAGTAGAATATCATCTCAGTTCCTTTCTTATGCGACTTAGTCTTTTTTCTAGATCTAATAATAACATTTTCTTCCAATTTTCTTAGGTTTCTATGTATCATTGATTCCAAATGCTCCAACAAAATCCTAAAGCCCCTCTCAATACTTGTCTACACAGTTAAAAGCATTGGTGACTAACAACTCTGCTAACAGCTTCCTCTGGAGACCTCCTGGGGAGCCCTGTCCTCTCGCCCCCCTGGCCTGGCCCTGCAAGACCAGCTGCCTATCCCTTTCTTTGCCACCACTCTAGGGCCTCCCTCTTGGGAGCCCAGGTCTGTTTGGAACATATCCATCATTGTCTGTGGATTCATGTTTCTTTGGTTCTGGAAAACTCCCACACATTTGCTCTTCAAATGTTTCATCTCTGCTTGGGGAGCCCTGACCGGGTTCAGTTTTCCATCTGTTTTTCTGAGTAATCTCCATGAATCTATCTTGAGTTCATGAATCCTCACTTCAGTTGTTTTACTTTTCAGTTTTATGTATTTTTATTTCTAGAAGTTCTATTTGACTTTTTTCAGGTTCTCTAACTGTGCCAGGCACAGGCTTTGACCCACACTTCCTGTTTTCAGCCCATCCCCCCCTGAGATGCCGCGTGCCTTGTTACACCTGTGCCCTCCTGGGTGCTGTGTCCTCTTCTGCTGCCCCTCTGTGGTTCCCGTTTCACATCTCCTGACTGCCACTCCTTGACATCTCCACCCCTTCCCCTCCTTTGCCACTCCAGGGAGTCCGGTTCCCATCATTTGGGCTCTCAGAGCTGTGCTGACCCTGAGCGAGAGCCTGGGAGGGCTGAAGAAAAGGTGTTGAGTCCTCCCGAGTCCTCCCGTCCTGCGGCTGGTGTGCTGGTGGCAAAGCCACTGCCTCCTAGGAGCCTGTTTCCCCACCCATAAAGTGGGATGAGGTTGGCTCACCAACACCTGGAAGGTGGCAGGTGCTCATGGAGGTGCTCTCAGTGTAAGTACAAACTGCATTTCAGACTTGGCACAAAGAGGGATGTAAAGTATCTCTTCAATAACTTTATAGACTGACCTCATGTAGACTTGATAATAGCTTGGGTATTTAGGGCAAAATAAAATTTTGGATACTTAGGGTGAAGTTTATTATTAAATGTTCCCTGTTACATTTTTTTAAAGATGACTACAAGAAACTTAAAATTGCGTTTATGGCTTCCATTATATTTCTACTGGAAAGCTCTGCTTAAGGCTTTCCTGGCCTTGCAAAACCCTTTCATCCTGCTCTTTGTACCTCCTGGCCTTCCTGGCTTTCTTCTCTGGCTATTGCTTCTCAGGCCCTGGAGGCTTCTGGGATCTTCGGGGAAGGTCTGTGAGTCTGTCCCGGGCCCTCCTTTCATGGATGCATTGTGTTCTTTAGGGGAAGCTGGTTCTCATCGCTGGTGTCGACATTTGCCTTTTCCTTTTAAAAACCGAGATCACATATCACAAGATTCACCCTTTTAAAATGTACAATCCAGTGGGTTTTGGTATGTTCATAAAGTCACGCAAGCATAGCCACTGAGTCCAGAGCATTGTCACCATCCTAAAAGGAAAGCCCATCTCTGTTGACAGTCACTCTCCTCCCCCGCCCCTCAGCTCCCTGGAACCAGGAGCCCTGAAGGTCTTCATGCCTGTAATCCCAGCACTTAGGGAGGCTGAGACAGGAGGATCGCGAGTTCAAAGCCAGCCTCAGCAACGGCGAGGCACTAAGCAACTCAGTGAGACCCTGTCTCTACATAAAACACAAAATAGGGCTGGGGATGTGGCTCAGTGGTCCAGTGCCCCCGAGTTCAATCTCTGGTACCCCCGACCCCTGCAAAAAAAAAAAAGCATCTGACTCTAGACTCACACATTCCACTGCCCTTGAGCAACTCCATTTGTGAGGGGTCCAAGCACTTAAAACCATCAGAGCTCAGTATCCTGGTCATTTCCCTGCTCTGCTAGTTTTGTGAACTCTGTTAGTTTTTTGCTAGGCTGGGATCATCTCCCCCATATTTCGCTCCCTCTCATCCCTCCTCCCACACCTGCTGGGCGTGCAAATCTCTGCCACTTTAGCGTTTCCTCTGTGGTGTGCAATAAATTTGGACCCTTTTCTTAGATGGTACCCAAATATCAACTCAAAGTCATAGGAGAAAGTTTCATGCCATTGGTCTTGGCAAAGACCTCACGGATAGGATATCAAAAATAGGTAACGAGCAAAAATAAATACGAGGGGTTACGTCAAGCTGAAGAGACGTCTGAGTAGCAAGGGAAAAAATCAATAGTGGAAAATCAATAGTGGTGATGTATGGTGGAGGAGAAAATATTTGCAAAGCACCTATCTGATGAGGGGTTAATTTCCAGAATCATGATTAACTCCTACAGCTTAATGACATAAAACAAATAACCCATTGAAAAATAGGCTAAAGATTTGAATAGATACTTTTCCAAAGAAGACATGCAAATGGCCATCAGGCATATGAAAAGATGCTCAAAGCCGCTCATCATCAGGCAATGCCAAGCAAAACCACAATGAGACCCTCTCACACCAGTTAGGATAGCTATTATCAAAACACAAAAGATAACCTAGCTCTGGCAAGGTTGAGGAAAAACTGGAAACTTTGCACACTGTTAGGGGAAATGCAAAATAGCGCAGCTGCTATGGAAAACAGTGTGGACAGCTCTCAAAAGGAATTATTACATAGTGGTATTACATAGAAATACCGTATCATCCAGCAAACCTGCTTCTGAATATTTATCTGAAAGAATTAAAGTTTGGATCTTGAAGAGATATGTACGCCTGCACGTTCATTGCAGCACTATTACCATGGCCAACATGTGGGGAGCGAACCTAAGTACCTATGGGCAAATTGATGGATTAAAAACCGTGATCTATCCATGTAGCAGAAGCCAGCCTCAGCAAAAGCCAGGAGCTAAGCAACTCAGTGAGACCCTGTCTCTACATAAAACACAAAATAGGGCTGGGGATGTGGCTCAGTGATCGAGTGCCCCAGAGTTCAATCCCTGGTATCCCCCCCATAAGTAAATAAATAAGTAAAATAATATTATTTAGCTTTAAAAAAGAAGGAAATTCTGTCATATGCTATATCATAAATGAACTGGAGGACATCAATCTAAGTGAAGTAAGCCAGACACGGAAAGTGCATGACTCCTCTGACATCAGAGGTGTTTGAAAAGTCAGAAGGAAAGGAAGCAGGTGGTACTAATGAACAGGTGTAAAGTTTCAGTTTTGCGACATAAATAGATTCCAGAGCTCTCTTTAACTAGTCATTTAACAATGCAAACTAGGACGGGTGAGTGGCTCACTCTCCTGTAATCCCTGTGACACAGGAGGCAGAGACAGAAGGATCTCAATTTCAAGGCTAGCCTCAGCAGCTTAGCAAGACCCTGTCCCAAAATAAAAAGGGGTGGGGATGTAGCTCAGTGGTAAAGCGCCCCTGGGCTCCATTGCCCGTACCATTAAGAAATAATAATAATAAAATACATCTTAAGACCCTGGATGGCAGCTCCTGACCTTTGGAGAAACACCACCCGCATTTTTACAGGTGCCTGGGCGGCTCCTCCCGCTCTCCTCCCTCACGTGCCTGGTCCGGACTTTCTTTGCTTTGCTTTTTTCTTAAATGCAGGGAACCCAGCCTCGGCCCCTACTCAGGGCCTTCGCCTACTTGCCACCTCCGGGGAGAGGTCTTCGTGAGCTCGCTCCCCGCAGCCATCCCCTCTGTAACTTGGAAATCGTGTGCACCGATTTCCCTGCGGACCCTTAGTCTGTCCTGGGCCCGGGGCCCCGGGGTCTCCCGTCCAGTGGGCGCGGAGGGCGGCGCTGTCCCCATCCCCGGCTGCCGCCGCCGCCGGCCTCGCCTCGCTTCCCCGAGGGCTCCTCTCGCAGGTGGGTCTGGGGAACCCGGAACCTCGCGCCTCCTGGGGCCTCGCAGGCCTCCCTCCTCCCGCAGCCTCGGCCGGTCCCCCGTAAACCGCCGGTCACTCCCCGGGCCGGGCGCCCTCTCGCCACACGTCGCAGACGTGGTCTGGCGGCGTCGCAGGAGCAGGAGGCCGGGGCGCCGCACTCACCAGCGCCGCCGGCCGCGGCCCTCGGCCTCCACCAGCTCCCGCCACAGCTGGTCCTGCCGCACGCCCTGGGCCTCCCGCGGGCCCTGGCCGCCCCCAGCCAGAGCCCTGCCGGCCGCAGGGCCACCGCGGACAGCCGGGGAGACGGGGGCTGGCGGCCCGGACGCGGGCAGTCGGTAGCCTGCGGATGTGGTTCTCTGGGGCCCCGGCGTGGGGCGGCTCCCCATGGGCCCCCGGGTCCCCTCCTCTCAGGGCTGGCACAGGGGTCCCCTGTTCCCTTGCACCCCCAGCTCAGAGTGCCCGAGGAGAGCACCCGACCCCGCCTGGGAGACTGTCTCAGCCCAGCTGCGTCCGGAGCGCCCGCCGGTGTTGACAGTCGCCACGGCACCGGCCTCTCCGTGTGCCCAGGAAGGGGCGGACCCGGCGCGAGTGACTGCTGGGAGACACCTGAGCCTGGAGGGGTGCCCAGGTGAGCAGCCGCCACCCCCGTCCCAAGGCAGGAGGTGTCACCACTGTGGGGAAGGAGCCGCAGAGTCCGGCCTCCAGGGGACCCCGGCAGCCCCAGCAGCGCTGGGCATTCGGCCCCAGGCCCTGGGCAGCGCCGCCCCTAAGGTGAGAAGTGCCAAAGGCGGGTTCTGCCCCTGGTGGACGCTGCGGCTCGCGGGAGGGTGGGCTGTAGGTCGGATAGGCGGCCAGGCTTCCGCTTCCTGTTTGGAAACACCCCAGGGGTTCCGAGCTTGTCCCGCGGGAGTGCGCGACGATGCCCTGGCCCCTGCTCTTCTGTGAACCCGGTTGCTGAGAGCATCGTGCTTGGTCTTGCTGAGCCTCCCAGTCAAGGCAGGCGCCTCTAACCCCATTCTACAGATGAGGAACTGACGTCCTAACCAGCAAGATAAAGTGACTGCCCAGGGTCAGCAGTTACCACCCAGGACCTCGACCTTGAGATTAGATTTTAGGAAGGAAACCATGAGAACTCGAGGCGGGGGATTCTTGGTCTGCACTGTTTCCGCCCTAACCTGGTGCAGGTGCCTTCTCTTGGTGGCACCCCTGGCCTCTCCTGGTCTGGCCCAGCTGACCTCAGGCACTCCTGTGCCTGGGTGCTCTGGGCTTTGTGCCATTCCCTCTTGGCTTTGGCAGATTCCTAGTTCCGCCCGTGCGACTTCCTGTGGCTGATGCAGCGGGTCCTGCTGCTGCCTTGTGCTTCGCTGCGGGAAGTGGGGCCTGCGCAGGGGCCCGGGGCTGCGGGGGCCAAAGAGTTGGTCTGCGCAGGTGAAAAAGATAAATATATGATGAAAAAATCCAGGAGAATGTAAAAGCTCAGATGTTAAGAGAGCTGGGTATTTTGAGAGACGTGGGGAGGAGGCGAGGCCTGAGGCTGGTGGGTGTGTGTTGGAGGGGCTCTACGGCTATTTTGGACTCTATGGGGTGTCCTGAGAGAGCTTCAGCGCATAGAATCATGAGGAAAAGACCAAGAGACAGGTGAGATTACCATGCCCTGGTCGGAGGCAGGGAAGAGCCAGGGCAGGAAGAACCCTGGCTTCCTCTCTTTGCCTGAGGAAGGGCTGAGTGACTGGGACCTTCTGAACTACTTCAGTCTGAAGGCAGAGTTGTGGCTGGGACTCCCCATCTCTCCTCTGTTCTTGCTCCTGTAGCTGGGGTAAGACCTGCTGTATTTAGTGACTTTTAAACTTTCCTAATGAAAGTTTAAAAAGATGAAAGACTGGTTAAATTACAACCTATTACCAAGATGTTCTCTATATGATATTAAGCAAAACAAATATTGGATGAAATGACAGAACAAATAAAAAATCAGTACATGGGTTATGATTTTGTTTTCGATATTTGTGTGTTGAATTCATAGGAAAAAGGCTGATAGGATGAATCTCCATGTTTCTAGAAAATATCTTTAGGGATCAGAGTTATGGAGGAGTCTTCACTTTCTGCTTTATATTTTTGTGGTATTTAAATATTTTCCCATAGCATATACTATTTAATAATTTAAAAAGATATTCTGCATATAAATACCTTCCTTTCTAATATAATACCCTAACCAGGTTAACAATTTTCTTTTTCTTTCTTTCTTTCAGTACCCAGGGACTTGTGCATACCAGGCAAACACTACCACTGAGCTAAAACCCCCAGATCCCCAGCCCCAGCTTTACAAAAAAAAAATTGTTTTTTGGTACCAGGGATTGAACCCAGGGGCACTTTACCACTGAGCCATGTCCTATCCCTATTTATTTTTTATTTTGGAACAGGTATCACTAAGTTGCTTAGGGCCCCACTAAGTTGCTGAGTCTGGCTTTGAACTTGCAATCCTCCTGCCTCAGCCTCCTGAGTCACTGGAATTACAGGCATGGGCCACTGCACCTGGCTTGACAAATTTTTGTCAAGTTTTGATTTTCCTCACTTTATCACCCAAATTTCCTCATTCCTAAGATGATACATTATTTTTATTAGTGCATTATAATTATATGTAACAGTAGGATTCATTATGCTCTATTAGTACATGCACATAACATAATTTGACCATTCTCATTCCCATCACCTGTCCTTTCTTTTTCTTTTGGTACCAGGGATTGAACTCAGGGGCACTCGACCACTGAGCCACATTCCCAGCCCTATCTTGTGTTTTTTTTATTTAGAGACAGGGTCTCACTGAGTTGCTTAGCACCTCGCCATTACTGAGGTTGGCTTTGAACTTGTGATTCTTCTGTCTCAGCCTCCCTAAGTGCTGGGATTACAGGTGTGCACCACCGTGCCCGGCTTTCCAGCACCTTCCCTTTCTCTCCCCTCTGCCCTCTCCTGACCTGCTCACTCTGCTGATTTTCCTTCTATTATTGTTATTTTAATGAATCATTATAATTATATATGTATGATTTGTTGTGGTATATCCATATGTAGACAGAGCATAGTTTGGTAGATTCCATTTCCTAGTACTTCTCCATCCTCTCCCCTCTTCTCTTCCTCTACTCTATTGTCCTTGTTCATGAGGCGCCCTCACCCCCCTCCCCTTTTGGCTATAATGTCTTTTTAAAAACTTTTAAATGCCTTTAAGAGAATCATGGAAACTTCTAAGAATAGCCTTCTGGGGCAGTGGACAGAGCACTGTATTAGGAGTCCAGCAAACTGGGCTTTAGGCTCTGACCTACCCGCTGGGCCCGCTGGTTAGGATTATTCAGAACAGACATAGTTAATCAAGTCTCTTGGGTTATGTGTGAGAGTTTGCTGCTTTAACAAAAGGCCACACCCTAGGTGGTTTGAACACCCTCATCCCACAGCCAGGAGGACAGAAGCTGGAGGTCCAGGTGTCGTGGGCTCCCTTCCTTCCAAGGCTGAGGGAGAATCTGTTCCAGGCCCCTCTTCTGCTTTAGGTGGTTTCCTTGCCATATGTGGCATTCTTTGGCTTGCAGAGGAGATACCTCATGTCGACATGGTGTCCTGTGTATGTGGGTCTGTCCAAATTCCCCCTTTTTATGAAGACACATAGGGTTACAGCCCACCCTACTCCAGTGTGACCTCATCCTATCTAGTCACCCCTGCGAAGGTCCTGTTTTCCAACAAGATCACATTCTGGGATACTGGGGATTAGGGCTTCACTATATGAATTTGGGGGAACACAGTTCAATCCAGAACAGATTATTAGGGATTCAGACTCCTTCTGGGATATGTTATGGATAAAACCATCTCATATTCAGTTCCTACTGTGTGCCAGGAACACAGAATGTGACCTTCAATCCCAGTCATCTCTGATGAATAGCATCAGCTCCATTTTATGGATGAGAAAATAAAAGCTTCAAGGGGTCAAGTGACTTGTCCAAGGACACAGGCAGTGGGTGGAGGGCCTGGTAGAGGAAGCCACTCCCGCTGGAATCAGAGCCTGTGCTTTGTTCTGGCCCAGGGCGGCCATGGCTGACTAACACCAGAATACTCCCCATTTCCCCCAGGTGCTTCCTTGATAAATTTCTGCAATTAGACACCTTGTATTTGCAACCCAATTGAGCCTCTGGGACATGATTTTAAAATTCCCTGATAGATAATTACATTAAAAATAGCAATCTTACTGCATGTTCACTGGCACTCACTGAAGTGCCCTGGTAGTCAGATGAGCTGGAACTGTGGACTTAGGGGGAAAAACTGGGGCTCAGAAAGACCTGGCCCCCCAGCACAGCAAGGAGTACCCTGCCAGGGCTGGAGGCCGGGGCCACTGCATACTAGGCAAGCACTGTGCCACTGAGCTGCATCCTCAGACTTTGTTAGTTTAATTTGAGACAGGGTCTTGCTAATTTGCTGAGGCTGGCCTCAAATTTGTGATCCTCCTGCCTAAGTCTCCCAAGTAGCTGGAATTACAGTCATGTGCCACCCAACTGGCTCTTAACATTGTTTTTTTGCAGAGGAAAAGCATCCCCCATAAACAGCTTTACTTAAGCTATCAAAAATATAAACTCAGTGGTTTATCTTTGGAAGACTCTAGATTCCTGGAACTTGGGGAAATGTTAAGCATTGGAAAAAATTCTGGGGTGTGGTCCTTATTTTCCTTATTCTGCAACTTCCTACTGATGGGCAGCTGACTTCATGTTGGGGGGACTGTTTTTTGGTGGATTATATTTCTGAAGATCATGGGGAAGCCTGTGGGCAGTGGTTGCAACCCCCTCCCGAGGCAGCAGGGGGCAGCCTGTAGCTACGAATCCTCCATCAGGCCTGGGGAATCACGGTTCCTCCAGCCCTGAGGAATGGTCCAGTTCACTGTAAGCATTTCTGATCCAAGACAGAAAACAAGTGCAATGTCCAGAGAAGGTGTCCATGAAGGAGGCAGCAGTGGGCTGGGGGGTCAGGTGCTCACGGAGAGCCCTCCTCAACAATGGATCCCAGCAGGGTAAACAGGTAGGACCAGGCATCTGCCAATCAAAAGGGCCTCTTGTGTGGAGGCCTGGGATTCGACAGCAGCTATTCACCGGTTGGTGTGAGTTATCAATATTCAAACAACTGAACCAGTCCTCTCAGGCCAGCTACTAGCCTGCATGGGGGCTGTGGGTGCCTATGAGATGCCTTCCAGCTCTCCGTGTGGTGGGATTGCTAATGAGAATGTGAGTCAGGGGAGTGGACTAGGCTGCCTTGCTTTTGCCTTTCCAAGCTTGCATCTGAGCCCTAGGACTTAGCCTCGCCTTGCTGACCTGTGCAGGGTGCCCAGCTGGCTCCCACACCGCATCTGGGATTAGCCTGACTCCTGGCTGAGCGGCCTTTGAGCCCAACTTGCCTCTGGCTGCTGTGTGTGGGGTCTGCCTGGGGGTCTGACTTGAGGATTTGGGAATTAGCCTCTGATTCTGCACAGTAGGGGTCAGGTGGGATGCTCCAATAAGGAGCCTGGGAGTGGGGTTGCTGGGAGGGGTTGAGGACACTGACAACTAGTGACAACTAGGAGATCCTGGCTCAGAGCCCACCTTTGGCGCTGCCTTGTGCTGTTGGGGCAGGAGCAACAGAGGGATGACCCTTGGCCTGACCCTCGGGTGAGGCTGCAGGGACCAGGACAAGGCCTGTCACAAAAGCAACTTGGCTGGCAGGTGTTTCTGAGCCAGCACAGAACAGGAGATAGAAGGCTGTGGGAGTCCTGAGGGAAAGGCCAGCGTCATGGCAGACACACCACCATCTGGCTCCATCTGGCTCTGGAACCAGGTGCTGGTGGCCAGGTGTGTGTGTCCAACTAGCTGGCCTCTACTGCTCCATTGAAGATACTCTTTTGCCCAGCCCCACTGAACTTGTGTGGGCTGCCCTTCCTCTGCAGTGGCTAGTGATGCCCTGGCCGAGGCCCCAGTAATGGGTGCTTGAGTTCCAGGTGCCAAGTGGAGTGGATGAGTCAGTCCTGGTAAGGCTCCAGGCACAGTGCCAATCACTTGGTTGAAAGGACATGAGATCATGATTGCCATGTGGGCATCACTGTCTGGATCCCTCCCAGCTATGCTGCCTTCTGTGTCCAGAGAGGGCTGCCACGGACCAGAGAGTGGCTGAATCCCAGGGTGTCAATGACAGGGCTTCTTTGCTCCCCTGACAGGTGGCTGCATCCCTGCCACCTGTGTCTTCTCAATGGAGCTTTCCAGGGACAGGGATGCTTGAGCCTGATACCTGGGGCAGCTTGCCAGGTAGCTGGGTCAGGTTGGGGAGCAGAAAAAGGGGGACAGCATACCAGGTAGAGGGGACAGTGTGGACGAAGGAATGGAGGTGAGGAAGTAGTGCCTGTGGCTGGAGCCCAGGTGACTGGGGAGGCAGGTGAAGACAGGAGGGAACTAGAGGCTTTGGGGAGGGAGAGGTCTCTGGCTGGGGCAATGGGCAGATGGTTGGTGCATTTGGGAGGGGGGCACACCTGCTTGTAGCTCAGCACACCCTGGGGGCCGTGGTGGACAGATGAGAACAGTCCAGGGCTGAGGGCCACAGCTGTTACCTCTGTGGAGTTAAGGCTGATGCCTATGGCTTCCATCCCTCTCTGACCTAGCGAGGCAAAAGGCTGCCCCCTGCAGTGCAGCCCTGATGGGTCCTGAAGGAGCAGCTGCAGTTACTTAGAGGCAGAGGGTGTGGCGTGGTGGTTGGTTTGGGCAGGTGAGGGAGCACCTGGCCAGGTGGAGCGTGGGATCTGCATCAGGCCAACCTTCCTCTTAGCCCTGCTTCACCCAGAAGCCCCTTCCCCTGTCTTCCTCCCGGGAGAATGGACATCCTTGCCCTGACCTGGCCTTTAAGGACAGGATGAGAAGGTGAGTGCCAGGGCCAGTGCAGTGCCCGTCTGCGGTGGGGTTGTTCACGACTCCAGAACCGAGCATCGGCTCTCAGTTCTGCAGCTTGCTGAGCACGGACCTGGGACTTCTCAGCCTCCAGTGTACGGCTGTCCCCTCTTTCTCTTTCTTTGCTTTCTGTGGCGCTGGGGCTGCAATCCAAGGCTTGGGCGCGCTAGGCAAGCACTTTACCACGGAGTTACGCCCTGCCCTCTCTCTAGCCCTATGCATCCTGTCCGTTCTGTGTCTCTGGAAAATCTTGCCAAAGTTGACGGGGTTTCTGTAATTATCTCACCCATGAGGAATCTAAAGTTCAGTCAGGTCAGATGGTGGAGGGGCTCAAGCAGCCTTGACCTCCTGAGCGCTCAGCCACTGGGCTCTGATTTTCTAGCAGGTCTGGGTCGGTGCCCCAGAGAAGCGCTGGAGCCCTGCTTCAGGAAGCAAGAGGAGCGCAGGCCCGAGGGTCTCAGTGAGCATTGCTACCTCTAGGGATGAGGGCTTGGAAGTAGAGAGGGAGGCAGGACTTGGGGTCCCCATGCTTGGTTTTCAGTGGTGCGAGGTTCTGGCAGGAGGGGTCCACGTTCTCAAGTGTGATGTCGGGGAAGCTGGCTCCAGGCTGCTTGATGGGCAGGTCCTCTGAGGTCTTGGTGTTGACAGGCACTGGGCGAGGTGTGCTGCTGTCCCATGGTCTTCACGTGACCTTGCCAAGCACATACTGTCGTGCGCGCCCCAGTTGATCAACGAAGAAGAGAGGCTTTGCCCAAGATCTCCCGGCGGGAGGGGTGTGCAGTTCTGACTGGCTGCTTGTCCAGTGGTGCGAGGCCATGTTCCTGCTCCTGTTCCTCACTGCCTTTCTTAGGGAAATCTCTTCTTCCCCAACCAGAGGAGGCAGGGAAGCCTTGTTAAAGGCAAAGTCTGAAGATGGTTTTGAGGAGGAAGTGATACTGGAGGCACATGATAACGGATGCAAGGATTTGCCAAATTGGATGGAAAAATATTTTGTGTGCTAATGGAACATTCGTAATTCCTGGCTTATTAGTTTGCCAGTATTAATCTTGTTTTGATTACTGCGAAGGCCAATAGCTGCCTCCTAAGATATGTTCATTCTACAAACTGGGGAGGAACCTGTCAATCAGAAGGGGGCCCCAGGAGACTCCACACACCACCTGGCCCTGGGGCTGCATTTGCACAGTTGAGGGAAAACATTTGCTCCCTGACTCTCCACCCCAGCCATGGGCCTGCATTATGAGCACTGCTCTTGTTAGAGTGAATCTGTGCCCTAGGAACGGGCACTTGTTTGCACTTAGAGCTTCTGTAAATTCTCTTGGGACCCAGGGCACTTGCGTGGGACGCCTCTTGCATTGTGCATGAGGCTGAAATTCGCTTAGTGGCTCTCTGTGCAGAAAGGTGGTAAGACATGGGGACGAAGATGAGCACTTAGAGTGAGACCTGAGTGAGAGGCTCCTTCCCCCACGGGTCCTTGGAATGTTTAAAATGCACTGCTGGCCCAGGGCAGTGCCGGTGGCTGCCAGAACCTGGCCCCCTCCGTGAGGGCTTCACACTCTTTGAGTCTACCCCATGGTAAGATGGGAGTAATGATGGCCTCCCACAGGATCACAGCAAAAAGGAATCGCCTCGTCCTGCGTACAGTTCCTAGTCAAGCACAGGCATCTCGTGGGCAGGGTACTGGCTGGCACCGTGCCAGTGCTGTGGAAGCCCACGGACAGTGACCCCAGGAATGTGGTCCCCTGTGTTGGGTGACTTGGTTTGCTGTCACAAAGGGAAAGGGGTCTACTGGGGAACTGCAGCCAGCTTGGACGAGGTGATCTCAGGAGGGAGTGTGGGTGATTTCTGCAGCTGCAGGATGGTCCTGTTAAGCTTCTTTGTTCTTCCGGCTTCATCTGCAGTCCATCGGAAACCCTGTTTATCTCAGTTCGCCTGCAGCATGAGTAATTCTCTCATTCTCAGTTGTTTTACCCATCTACACAGATCTTAGCTCTCAAAGCCTTGGGTCTCATTTGTTATTATTATTTTAAATGCATTTTATGGTGGTAAGAAAATTTAACACAAGCCCTGCCCTGGCCAGAAACTTTTAAATGTGCAACATCATGTTGTCCACTGCAGGCATGATAGCCCACAGCAGCCCTTGTTCCTCTTGCATAACTGAAAGTTCAGGCCAGTTGAGTAGCGGCCTCCTACCCGCACTCCAGCCCCTGCCAACCACTGCACTCTGCTGCGCCGGGCTTCGCTGTTGCAGGTAACTGTGACAAGCGCGGTCTTGCACTATTCATCCTGCTGGACTGGCTCCTTTCACTGGCTCCTCTCACTGTCCTCCAGGTGCCACATCCGTGTTGTAGCCTAGGCAGGATTTTTCCTTGTCTTCCCTCCCTCCTCCTCCTTCCTTTCTATCCTCTCCCTCTTCCCCTTCCCTCCCTCTCCCCCTACTCCTCCTTCTCTTTTAAAAAGGCTGAGTAATGTTGTGTTGTGTGTAATACCATGGTTTTTTTTTTGGTACCAGGGATTAAACTCAGGGGCACTTGACCACTGAGCCACATCCCCAGCCCTATTTTGTGTTTTATGTAGAGACAGGGTCTCACTGAGTTGCTTAGTGCCTCACCATTGCTGAGGCTGGCTTTGAATTTGCGATTCTCCTGTCTCAGCCTCCCTAAGTGCTGGGATTACAGGCTTGCGCCACCGCGCCTGGCTCATCAGTGGATTTTCAGGTTGCTGTCCTGTCTTGGCTATTGTGAATTGTGCTGCAATGAACATAGGATCTTGATTTTAATCTTTTGGATGAATCAGTGGTGTTGCTAGTTCTACTGTGACTTTTCTGAGAAACCTCTGAACTGTTTTCTTTTCCTTGTTTGGGTACTGAACCCAGGGTGCTTTACCACTGAGTTACATCCCCAGCCCTTTTTATTTTTTATTTTGAGACAGGGTCTCACTAAGTTGTTGAGAGCCTTGCTAAATTGCTGGGACTGGCTTCGAACTTGAGATCTTCCTGTCTCAGCCTCCTAAGTCACTGGAATTAGAGGCATGTGCCAAAGCACCTGGCAGTCCGTACTCTTTTCAATAATGGCTGCACCACTTTGCATTCCTGTCTCCAGTGTGCAGTTCGGATATTGCTATGTCCTTGCTCTCACTTACCTTTTGCCTTATTTTTATGTTTTTATATTTTGGTCCTGGGGAGCTAACCCAGGGGTGCTTTGCCACTGAGCTACTTCCTCAGCTCTTTTTATTTTGTATTTTGAGACAGAGTCTCACTAAGTTGCTTAAGGCCTTGCTAAATTCCTAAGGCACCACATATAAATAAATAAATTAAAAATAAATAAATAGTCCATCAACAACTAAAAAAAATAGACAAAGGATTTGAATAGATATTTCTCCAGAGAAGACATACAAATGGCCAATAGGTACATGAAAAGATGCCAAGCATCACTAATCATCAGGGAAATACAAATCAAAGTCACAATGAGATGCACAGTCTCACACCTGCTAGGAGGGCTGTTATCAAAAAATAAAGAAGACTGAGGCAGGAGGATCACAAGTTCAAAGCAAGCCTTAGCAACTTAGCAGGACCCTGAGTGAATTAACAAGACCGTGTCTCAAAATAAAAGACAAAGAGGGCTGGGGATATGGCTCAGTGGTTTAGTGTCCCTGGGTTCAAACCCTGGTGCCAAAAACAAAGACTGAAGTTGGATCCTTTGCCTGTACCACACACAGAGAAATCAACTCAAAATCATTTAAAGACTTAAATGTTTTTCCTGAAACTATAGAACTTCTAGAAGAAAACGTAGGTGAGGAGTGACATTGACCTTGACAATGATTTCCCCGATCTGACTCCAAAAGCACCTTCAACAAAAATGAGAATGAACCTGTGGTGCATCAGGCCTGGGGCCCATTTAAGCCAGCGGGTGATCTTTTTCCAGGAGAAACCAAAACTAAACTCTCTCCTGACTCCCCAGAGCCCCACTGCGGCCTCACCGGGTGACCCACCTCCATAGGACCTTCTCCCTGGACTCTTCTCTGAGGCCCCAGTCGTCCCTCAGGGCTCTTCTTTTTCTTTTTTTTTCCTGTTACTGGGGATTGAACTCAGGGGCACTCGACCACTGAGCCACATCCTCAGCCCTATTTTGTGTTTTATGTAGAGACAGGGTCTCACTGAGTTGCTTAGCGCCTGGCCATTGCTGAGGCTGGCTTTGAACTGGCTATCCTCCTGCTTCAGCCTCCTGAGCTGCTGGGATTACAGGCGTGCAACACTGCGCCCGGCTTAAATACAAATTTTTAAAAAATTTTTTACTCACCCTGTGCAGTTCCCTTAGCTACACCTTCCAGCTTAAATGCAAAGTTTTTTAAAAACATTTTTTTTTAGTTGTAGGTGGACACAATATTTTTATTTATTATTTTTATGTGGTGCTGAGGATGGAACCTCGTGCCTCACCTGTGCTAGGCAAGCACTGTACCTCTGAGCCATAATCCCAGCCCCTTAAATACAAATTTTTATGTTTTAGTATGTTTCTTGGAAACAGCAGAAGTGTGTTCTTAAAAAAATTTAATTTGGCAACTTCTGTGTTTCACCTAGCAAGTTTAATTCATTTATATTTATTATAATTATTGATACCTTAAATTTATGTCCTACCATCTTATTTGGTACTTTATGTTGACGCTGCCTTTTGGAAACTCATTTCCTTTCTCTATTATTTTGAAGATTATAAATTGTATAATTGTATAATTCTCTTTCTTAGCTCTTTTAAAATGGCTTAATTGCTAGTGGGTTTCCTTAAAATTCTAACATATATATTTAATTTCTGAAGTTATACAATTTTTCTGTCCTCTCATCTTGTCTAAAATACAAGAAATTTAGGATGCTTTTTACTATAATCACCTAGTTCAATTGTATGTTATTTTTAGCCAATTTTTTTGGTTTCTCTGTTACTCCTCAAATGAATTATGGTTGCTCATTTAGTCCGTGCTTACCTAGCTTGTCGGCCTCTTTTCTTTCTTTGCTGGTCTTAGGTCTTCCTTCCGGGTTCTACCTTCTTCTTTTTGAAGCCAGCCTTTGGAATCTCCTTTACCGTAGACACATAGGTAAAATTCGCTTAGCTTCTGCTTTCCTCTAGATAACTTCATTTTTTCCCTCTTTCTCAAGTGATAATCTCACTAGGTGTGCAGTCTGACTTAGACAATATTTTTTTTTTAGCATTTCGAAACTAATATTCTGTCGTGTTCTGGCTGATGCCGCTGTGACCTCATCTGTCTGCCTAACCCTGCTGTGAAGGCCCTGCCTCTCCTCCTTGCTGTCCTCAGTGGCCCTCTGGCTTGGGATCTGCTTTACACTGCATCTCGAGTCTCAGGACTCTCCCTGGCCCTTGGCAATGGATTCTCCTTTGCTTCCTACATTTTCTTATTTTTGCCCAGAACCTATCAGATGCATGTATGTTGGTCCTTCTGACCCAGCTTCTGTCTGGCTCATCTTTCACATTTCCACCAGGTCTGTGTGTCTCTGTGACTCGCTCTGTGCAGTTCCCTTGGCTACACCTGCCAGCTCACTCCCCGCACCAGGTCACTCGTGCTTTACTCATCCATTGTATTTTTATTTTTAGTCATATTTTTTACTCCCCAAATTTTTGCTTTTCTTTCTTATTTACTCTCTTTCTTCTGTGTCTTGTTTGTTTGTATTTTGAATTTTAACGCCTTTAAATGTTTTAAAATTTGATTTATATGCTTCCACTCCCTGGAAACCCTGCAGGCTGGTGCCTGGTACTTGTGCTCGTGATGGATTCCTCTGGGGAGCACTGGATGAAGAGGCAGCAGAGGCAGGGGTTCAGAGAGAGATGGAGACCAGACTTCCTGGGTTTGAAACTCACCTCTTTCATTTGCTGTGTGTTCTTGAGGAAGCTTCTTGTTCTCTTCACGTCTTCATTCCTTCCTATTCTGTGTCCAGGAACAGGAACGATATTAATAACAATAATAATGAGGATAAGAATACCTACCATTGTTGGTTGTGGTGGCACATGTCTATAATCCCAGCAGCTTGGGAGGCCAAGACAGGAGGATTGCAAGTTCAAGGCCAGGCTCAGCAACTGAGAGACACCCTAAGCAACTTAGTGAGACCCTGTCTCACAAAAAAACACAAAAAGGGCTGGGGATGTAACTCAGTGGTAAAATGCCCCAGGTTAAATTTCTAGTACCCCAAACAACAAACAAACAAACACCTAACATTAAAAGAATGTTGTGAGGATCCAGTGGGACAGTACCTGTAAAGGTTTAAAGTGCAATCTGATGTGTGTTAAGTCCTTAATAAGGCTAATCTTTTTTTTTTTTAATATTTTTTTAGTTGTTGATGGATCTTTATTTTATTCATTTATTATTTATATGTGGTGCTGAGGATCGAACCCAGTGCCTCACTCATGCTAGGCAAGCGCTCTACCACTGAGCCACAACCCCAGCCCCAAGGCTAATCTTTTATTACTTGACTGGGCTCTGCCCCACCCCTTGCCCCGTACCCAGACTGGTACAGGGGATTGAACCCTGCTGCATCTCTAACTCTTTTTATTTTTTATTTTGAGACAGGGTCTTGCTAAGTTCCTGAGGCTGGCCTGAAACTTGCCATGCTCCTGCCTCAGGCTCCTGAGTCATTGGAATTACAGGTGTGCACCACCATGCCAGCAACATGACTAGACTTTGTCTTGCAAATCCTACACACCTTGGGTTGAGAACATGTTGCTTGTAAGAGATTTACATTTGCTTTTGCCAAACACCTGGGAGACTATGAACCCAAGTTTACTCTTAACTAATTTTTTCTTTCCCTCCCTCCCTCCGTCCCTCCCTCCCTTCCTTCCTCCCTTCCTTCCTTCCTTTTTTTGGTACTGGGGATTGAACTCAGGGGTATGTGACCACTGAGCCACATCCCCAGCCCTATTTTGTGTTTTATGTAGAGACAGGGTCTCACTGAGTTGCTCAGTGCCTCACCATTGCTGAGGCTGGCTTTGAACTCACAATTCTCCTGTCTCAGCCTCCCAAAGTGCTGGGATTACAGGTGTGTGCCACTGCGCGTGGCTAACTAATTTCTTGACTTTGGTTTCCCAGGCCATATAGTTGGTGTCCATTCAACCCCAGACTCAACAAAGGCAGGTGTGTGGTGTGAGTTCTCAGGGGAGACAGTCTTTCTCATTTAAATCCTAGGAGTTGAGAACAAGTGTCCCCTATCTTCTCTTTTTGTTCCTTTTTTGTCTTACATGATCCTATCACTGAGGGTATGGCCTCTGTCTTAGTCTGTTTTCCATTGCTACAATTAAATACCTGAGGCTGGGTATTTTGTTAATAAAAGGAGTTCATTTGGCTTTAAACAATTTGGAGGTTCAAAGTCAACATCATGGTGCTAGATCTTGTTAGGACCCCGCTGGCTGCATCACATCATGGTTGATGGCCTCATGGTAGGAATGTGTGTGAGAGGGAGAGATTGTGTGGCAAAACAGGAAGCCAGGGACCAGGAAGCATGCTTCCCTCAGGCCTTTTGAAATGCCAGGCTTGTTTTTTTTTTTTAAAAGATGGCGTCTTGCTATGTTTCCCAGGCTGGTCCTGAACTCCTATGCCCAGCTAATCCTCCTATCTCACCCTCCCAGGTGGCTGGAGCTTCAGGTGCTCACCACCATGTCCAGCTCAGGCTTACTCTTGTATAACAACCCTCTCATGAGAACTTAGCAGGCCACAGGAGAGCTCCTCCAATCTGCCTGAAGGTAGTGTCCCCATGACTGAGTGACCTCCTACTAGGGCCTACCTCTTAAAGGTCTCCCCAGCCCTTAACATGGCCACACTAGGGACCACGCTTCCAATACACAAACTCTTGGGGGACAAGTCACATCTAAACCATGGCAGCCTCCAAGGGTCCTACATTTGTAGGGAGTCTCGTTTCTAAGGCTCCATCTCTATAACCCAAGGTTTTGTGTCTGTGAGCATGGAAGGAAACTTAGCTTCTTTGCTCCTGAGCCTGGAAAATGTCCCCACAGGGCAGCAGCTTGAGTTTTCAGCTTCCTCTTGCTTTTGGCACTGGGGCTGTCTCTCGCTGATTGCCTGCTCAGCTGCACAGTTAATAGGGTGATCACGATTTATTAGGCAGCATTTTTAGGTGTTTTCTGGCATCAGAATTTTCAGATTATGTAGATTTCCCAGTTGCTGGAAATACAGTGTCCAGGTAGGTGTTGTGACACACTCTGATCCATGTATCTGGGACAGAAGGGGACCCAGGCCTCTTCTGCTGTGCCATGCCGAACGGGGTGCAAGCAGCCCAAGGCACAAGCATGCTTCCCTCAGGCCTTTTGAAATGCCAGGTCTACTCTCAGACCCCACCAGCACCTCCGTGGGCCTGAGGACTCTTGGGGACTTAGACTGAGGAGTGTGGTTTAGAGCTGACTTCCCAGGTGACATCCTCCTCCTCTACTGTCTCATCCAGAACATCAGTAGCCAGCTATGGATTCTTCTCTTCTTCCCCCTCCTTCCTCTCCCTCCTTCCCACGCTTCCTCCTCCTATTTATGCAAAGAATTGTGAAAAGATGTGAACCATGTTATTGCTAAAATAAAGAGAGGTTGTCAACTTGACAGCTTGTTCCAGTGAGATGTGGTCAGTCCTTGGTGACCACAACTGGCTCCCAGAAATTAGCTTTTTATTTCCCCACTAATCATTTACATATTATTCCAACTGGAATTTTGCTTAAAATTGGTCAGTCTTGGTTGGTTTGCTTCTAGAATCCACCTTCTTCTCACTCTTGGAATCTGGGGTGGTATTTCCTATCTTCAAACCACTGGCCTCTTTCTGGTTCTCTGGATTCTTCCTTGGTCCTGCACTGGCCTTGCTGTGAGGTGCTCAAGTTCTTTCACTTGTCTGATCATGAGTTGTCCAGCTCTGAAACTGTGTGTGTGTGTGTGTGTGTGTGTGTGTGTGTGTATGTATATATATATATTTATTTATTTATTGGTACTGGGGATTGTACTCTAGGGCACCCAACCACTGAGCCACATCCCCAGCCCTATTTTGTATCTTATTTAGATACAGGGTCTCGCTGAGTTGCTCAGCACCTCACCATTGCTGAGGATGGCTTTGAACTCACAATCCTCCTGCCTCAGCCTCCTGAGCCACTGGGATTATAGGCATGTACATTACAGGCTTCCGAAAGTATATTGTGTGAGCGTCCAGAAAGTTCTCGCTCCTCTTTCTTAGGAGGAGATTGCAATCCTCATGATGTGAAAAATCCGGTGATGAGATTTGCCAATTAAAGTTGCAGTGGTCACAGTGGGGTGGGCGGATCAGCTGGTAAAGGCTGAGGATTCAGCCAATGGAAAACCACACCCTCCCTGAGGAGCGAGCAGGCTCCAGCTGAGGCCTCCTGACCAGCAAAGGGGAGGCAGAGGGACCTGGGAGTGGTTTACACCTTCCTTCCTTTCCCCGGCCACAGGCTAGACACTTAAATCCCACAGCCACCCAAAGTATCAGACATTGTGGTGCTGCCTGAGTAGGGCCTGTGACAGCCGCTTCTAACAAGTTTTGTAACCTGTGCAAGTTAGTTATTCATTTGATGCAGTTATCAATCTTTTAAAAGTATTTTATTTTATTTATATTCCTTGTTATAGGCAAAGTACCCTATCTGGTTTAGTTTTGTCCTATGTAAAACAAGGAGAAGGGTTGGGCTAAATGGAACCTTCTCACCCCGAGTTATTGTGAGTCCAGCTATGAAGACATTGAATAACCAGGGCTGGATGCAGAAGGCACGGTCAGCAGGAGGTCTGACTTCGTCCTCATGCACGGGCTCCTTGAGGATGGGTGGGGGTTGCCTACTGGTGGTCCCTGAGGCAGTAGCATAGGGTCACACAAGGCACGGCATGCTCTGTGCTTAAGCTAAATGGCAGAGATGAGAGTAGAGGGTTAAGGTTCAAGCTGGAGGCGCTGAAAGGCACTGCACACTCCGAGCTTCAGGTAAGCGGGGAACCGCCTCCCAGCCGTGTCCACTGTTCAAGCCAAACTAAAAGAAAGCTTCGTGGAATGCCAGCCAGTCTGGCCACAGCCGCTGGACCAGGACCCTCGTGTAGATGCGTTTCCATGTGCCTGGGGGAGACCTGATTGATCTTAGACACATTCTAAACCATGTGCGAAGGTTTGTGACCGTGGTGGGTTCAGTGAGAGATGCCCCACAGCTCACGAGTGTGTGGGTTCCAGTCTAGAACGCAGGTTCTCCCTGACTTCCTCGCTCCCCTGCCTGTGGGTAGCCACCTTGCTGCATTAATCAGTGCAATAAGCGGCCTATCCGTCCCCTTGTTAGCTGTGTTGAATTTCTGTCCTGCTGAGCTCAGGGACCCACTTAGCCAAGGACAGTGCCGCTGTCCTCTCAGTGTTGGGACCCATGCCCACTCTCTTGACTGTGAAGGTGATTTTATGACGCGTTGCCAGGACAGGAAGCAGCCCCTGCCACCACAGTGTGGCTGCTGATTCGTAAATTGGGAACGCCACCTTCGTCCTTTCCTAAACCCTCCTCTTCAGTCATCCTCCCGCCTCCGAGGAGCCCATAAAATTGTCACAAATGCACAGCAAGATTCTGGCAAAGCGGAGACTGTAACACAAAAATATTTCTTTTAATATTTTAGTTGGGAATGCAGACAGCTGTGAGAGACAGATGCCAAATTCCAGGCGTGTGGCGGAGTGACTGGCGTCTGCAGCGCATTTGACGGGACGTTGCCCGGGGAGAGCTGCTGGGGACAGGCTGGTGTGCAGGCTGAGGAGCCTTCGGAGCCTCACGGTGTCTCTGAAGGCAGTGGTCCTTCTGGGCTTGTGGTGGTGGCTTCACTGGCTGGGAGGGACACAGGGCCGCCTTCAGGCCCCTCCAGAGCCGGGCCTGGCCTGGCGGTGCCCTCTTCTCTGCAGTGGGAGCCCTGCTGCCCTGGCCCTGGTCTCTGCCCTGGGCCCGTTTATCCCTCTCACACAGCGCCGTGGCCTTCTCAAGCCCTGTCCCAAATGCCCCTGTGCTTGTGGACTGCACTCCTTGGTGGCAGCACCAGCACCCCCATGTTTGGTGTGGACCCTTCCCGGTGGCCTCTGCCCTTCTCCACCTGCTCTGGTTCCAGTGTGCTGGGAACTCAGTCCCCAGCGTGACAGTGCTGAGAGGTGAGCCCTTGAGGAGGTGGCGGGTCGTGAGGTCCCCGTCCTCAGGAGTGGGTCGGCGTTGTCACAGAGAGGGCGCGTGTTCTAAGAGCAAGTTCGGCTTCCTCTCATTCTCTGCCTCGTGATGCCCTGCGCCCTGTGACCACGTGGCATGAGGGCCTCCATCTGGGTCTTCCCGACCCCAGAACGTGGCCACACCAAGGTCTATTGGTGAGTTTCCCGGGCTGTGCATTCTGTTACAGCAGCAGAAAACAGACTGGGATGCCCCCAGCCATGAGCGTTGCCATGCTGTCTTAACTCGGGGTCTCCGGGGAGTCTTCCTGCCACTTCCTTCCCATCTGGAGTTGAGGCTCCTTTCCTGGACTCTTGCTGGAGCCCGGCTTCCTCTCTCACCCATCCATCTGTGTTGCAGGCATTTGCTCACCTGCCTTTCTCAACTGAGTTTGGGCTGCTCGAGGGCAGGAACCTGGCCCCGTGTGCCCTTGGCACCTAGCATGAGCTGTTACAGCAGAGGCCCAGAAACAGCTCTTGCATGAGGAAATGGATACGCAGTGGAGAATAGCGGAGGGCCGGCCAGGCCAGGTTTACAGAGCGGGAGGGTCACCTAACGGGGTGGTGTGGCAGCAGGAGGGGGTTCCCAAGTCTGCTTCTGAACTGAATCCAGGTGCCTACTCCAGGTAGTTTCTGAGATGTTCCGGGTATGCTCCCTCACTACCTGGTAGTGAAGGGAGGCTCTGATTTGGGGACCTCATGTAGTGTGCTCTTAGATGTCCAGTGATGTGCTTGCATGGCCGGTGTCCCAACATAGGGTGAGTTAATGATGCAGCCTAGGTCCCCAGGAAAGTCACTTGGAGACAGAATAGTGTTGGGGAGTCTATTGGTGGGGGTTGGGGAGCTGTTCTGCTGGAGGTGAACAGGAGAGCCAGCGGGTAGAGTGGCGAGCTCTGCCATTGCAGGGAGGCCCAGGAGCTGGACAGCCCTCTTGAGTGACACTCTCCGGCCCTTGCACCTGTGTCGGCCTCGCTGGATGTAGGCTGCCCTGGGAAGGGAGAGTGTTATGGACCAAATTGTATCCCTCCCAAAACACGCCTCCAAGTCCTGACCCCAGTGCTGTGCAGGTGAGAGGGCTGCTGCAGGGGTTGGCACCTGGAGCTCATCTCGGCACAGCTGGTGGTGGCTTTCAAGAGCAGTGTGCACTTGCTGTGTGTGGGATGGCAGACGGTCATCCAGCAGGCATTGTCTGAACCTCAAGCTCATCGAGGCACATTTGTTTTATTCTTGGTTTCTTTAAATGTGGTAGATGAGACCGAGGGAGCCCATTGTTATGCCGGAAGGGACGAGGTGTTCACTGAACTGAAAGCATGGTCGCTGATGACCACGGGGTCGTCATAGGACCCCATGGGGGCATCTGCTAGAACTCCAAATTCCAAGTCAAGCAACAGGTGACAGGCACAGTGAGTTAGGCAGCCCCTGCCCCAGATGCCCTCTCCAGGCTGTGGATGCCCAGGGATGCACCTGGTCCCTCCCTGAGTCGGGGCACTGGAGTCTTCTCTTGGGAACACCTAGCAGGCCGCCTGCTCCTGTCCCTCCCCAGGGCTGCCTGGCCTCAGGGACTGGTTGCTGTGCTCAGGAGGCCGTGAGGCTGCTCAGTGCTGCTGTCCTCACCTTTGGCGGGGCTGGTCTCCGGAGACCATAACCTGCCTGCACACCAATCTCCTCCGTGCCCTGGGCCATGGCAGGATGTCCTTCTTGCACATCGTGGGGAGGCAGAGGGCTGCCTGTGCTCACCCCCACCCTCCATGGCCCACTGGTCCCTCCACACAGCTCAGCACAGGCCCGGAGGCCTGGGGGTCAGCAAGCCACTTGGGTGCCCGCCAGAGTTTTCAGGACAGGTGCGTGGTGGCTCCTCCTTTGCCCACCTTCCCTCAGTGTCTGGCTCACAGAGGCATCCCAGCCTTGCTTCTGGGGAGGAGCAGAGCTTAGAGCTTTAGAGAGAATCTTCTCTGGCCTTCCTTTTTTGTTTTTTGGTACTGGGAATTAAACCCAGGGGTGCTTACCCACTGAGCCACATCCCTAGACCTTTTTTTGTGTTTTATTTAGAGACAGGGTCTCACTGAGTTGCTTAAGGCCTTGCTAAGCTGCTGAAACTAGCTTTGAACTTGCAATCCTCCTGCCTCAGCCTCCCGAGCCACTGGATTACAGGTGTGCACCACCATGCCTGACTCTGGCCTTCCTTTTGGCCTCTGCAGACTCCCCTCTGGAGAGTCAGAGACTGATTTCAATCTGGGTGGGAGTTTTAATTAGCCTATGTGCTAATTACTCGATTCTTTATCTCCATTGATCCTCCGTACATGGTTTGAGGCCATCAACTTCCACGCTGCACCTACCTGGTAACAAGCGGGAGGCAGCCTCTGTCCCTCCTGAAGTTGCTTCTGACTGTGCCATACTGCACACAGTTGGCATCAAGATCTCCTCTCCCTGTCCCCTCTGGGTGGGGTACAGATGGCTTCCAGGCCTGAGGCTGGCCTGCCCTGGGTGGGCCTGGCTGCTGGGGGCCCAGGTGGTAGATCTGTCTTGTGCTGCACCAGCCGCCTGGGGTTTGTGGCAGAATTGGTGTCTGTGGTCTGGGGAGCTCAGCCATCCTCCCTGGCTGATGGCTGGTGCCCAGCAGGTGTCCTGAGGTCTGGGTGGGACTTCCATTGGTCTTGGGCCCATAGATCTTGCCCTTGACTTTAAGGTCACTTCATCTTTACTGAAGTGGCTTTTTCTAAGTCCACACATCAGGCTTTCAACTGATCCTTGGTCTCTCACTAAACCTAGGGGTCCCCTCCATGTCCTGTGAGGCCAAGCAGGTGTCACAGAGCCCCCCCCTTTTCTGGCTATTCTGGCCCAGGAGGGGGTGGGGTGGGGTCCCGGGACTAGAGAGCAAGGTCCCAAGATCCTAGGGGTAGGAATTCAAGGATTATAGGAGTGGGATCCCAGGACTGTGGGATACAGTTCCCTAGATGGGGGTGGACAGCAGAGCAGATGGCCTTCTTAGGGATCCCCAGTAGGATCAGGGTGGGGGTCTGCTCTTGACTTTCCCCAGCTCCTCCCGTTATCTCCCTGGTTTGGATGCTCTGGCCTGGGGCGTGGGGAGACCTTGGCCCTGTCTGTGCTGCTGCCTCAGTCCCCTTCTTCCCTTACTGGCCACCTAACTGGCGACTCATGTTCTCAGGGTTTCCTCCGGGGGCTGAGGTCCGCTCTCCCCACACCTTCTGCTTCCAGAAGTGGGCTGTCCCTAAGCCCCGCCGAGGCTCCCTAGCAGTGCACAATGACTCCAGGAGCCGCTCCTGGGGCCTCCACACCTCCTGGGCCCTGCTGTCTACTCCATTGTTGGTGGCCAGCGAGGAAGCACAGAATGACCTCAGGCGTATGGGTCACTAGGTATCCCAGAGCCTGTGTGCACAGGTATTTTCAGACTAGCATTGAGTGAAGACTGACTCCAGCCCTTTAGAAAACTCCAGCCCCTCCAGCACTGCCCGGGAAGGCCCCTCCTGCAAAGCCCTAGACAACGTGAATTTCCTGGTGCTGTTATTTCATTGTGATGAACCAGATGATATGGGTGTAAAGCTTGGCACCCTCAATGTGGTCCAATCCAAAGATGGGTCCAGAAGTGCTCTTGTGACAGACAGGCAGGTCACTTTGTCTGTACATGCTGGCTGGGGACAAAGAGGCATTTGGGAGAGTCCCACGTGTGAGAGAAGTCACTGCAGAGAGGAGGGGATGGGTGGGCAGGGGCCAGGCCATTCATGTTTCCAGAACAGTGTGGCCAGGGGTCAGTCTCTGGACTGCAAGGGAGCTCTGGCCAGAGTCACAGGTGAACAGCAGAGGAGCAGTGTGGGCAGAGGTCACGGACACTACCAGGAAGGGGTCCTCTGGGGACCCCTTGGATTCTGGCTTTTGCAGCATTGGGTGTTCATCCCTGGGAAGGTGAGGCACAGCCTTGATTGGTGCTGGGTGTTGCTAGAGCCAAGCGGGGCCCTCCTGTGTTGCAGACAAGAGCATTCCGGAATCTTCCTTGAAGCCCTGCTGTGGAAAGGCACGGCCCTGAGCAGGTGGAGGGAAGGACTTGGAACAGGCTGCAAAGCTACCCTCATGGGGCACTTGGCCAGCGGGTCCAGTGCTTGTCACCATTCCTGACCAAGCACTGGCCAGGGGACAATGGGTGTTTGTGGAAAAGCAGCAGAATCTGGTGAGGCCGGGACCGTGGGCCTCTGCGTGCCCTCAAACAGCAGAAAGGACGGACTAAGCTGCGGCGGACCTCTACTGGCTCGGAATGACCTGGTAACCCAGTGGCTGGATAAAGAATGGGAGGGAACCTGAGAATCCCGTCTCCTGAGCTCTGACACCTGCAACATCAGCCCACTTAATTCCCCAGTGGCCGCCTGCCACCAGCATCGTCCCATCCACTTGGGAGGGTCCTGCAGCTGGACCTCAGACACAGGCGCAGGATTTGATCCCAGGCCCCCGACGGGGAGATGACCTATGAGACAGGTGAGAGACGCACCGTCAGAAGGGAGAGCCCAGGAGGGCAGAGTGCTTCTCCTTAGTTAATCTGTTTACCCACACACTGCATTTATTTGACAAATGTTTATTGAGCACCTACTGTTTGCTGAACTGGAAGGATAGATAAAGGCTCAAGGATTTCTCACGCGCTCCTCAGTCAGATGTGACATGCCTTCTCTGGGGTCACCAGCTGGAGCCCTGGGCTGGCCAGCTTGGCCCTTCTCCTCAGGTAGGGAAGGTGAGGACCAGCGTAGGGGCTCCGGTCCCACTGTCCCGCGTGCTTCCACAGAACAATCTGCTTCCTCCTCCGGTGGGATCTGGCCTCGCGGCTGCATCCCCTGTGTGCTGACCGTGGTCCTGGCCACGTACATCACATGTAATGCAATGACATGATTATGGAAATGGATAACGCCCCAAGTTTACTCAACCTCCTGCTCTCATCAGACGAGCCCAGAACCCATTGTAATAATTTGTCACTCATTTCTCTGAGGTAGGACGCACTGACTCCTAATTATAAGCCGAGGCGAGATGAGCAAATAAATATGCATGTTAGTCTGAATGCTATAATTAGAACTACCATTTGGCTAAAGAAAAGAAGAGACATTTTAATTCCAGGCCTCTGCTTGCATGTTGAGTCGCTGCTAGGGAACAATCTGTGTTAACACGTTAAACTCTGGTGAGGCGGGAATGGCTTGAGATTTTTTTTTGTGAGCGGAACTGAGATGCACTTTCTCTTCCGCCAGATATTCCAATTCGGTGTTTATTTCCCGGAGCCCAAGTTAACATGATAATTAGTATTTTTGACATTTCTGACAGCTACTCAGAGGATGATTTTGCATGCAGTTTCCAACTGTATTTGTGTACCAGGTTGGCACCACGCACTGGCACCGGTGGGGTGGCCGATGGTGGGTGGACACAGGATCTACTCATGCCTTCGACAAATAATGGGACAGACATGTGTTCTTTCTGATGAAGCCAAGGAGTGCATTTTCCACACCGTCTTCACAAACACCCTCCAGCCCTATTTCCTGACCCGCCCAGTTAACATTTCTGGTGTAATTTCTTCATATACCACCACCTCAGCTCAGTTGCTGGGTAAAATGGATGAACAATCCAGAAACAGAAACCTACTCTCTCTTGCTCGCAGTATCCCAAGCAAACTGGCTGGTGGGTTTCATGAACTCTTGTGGACTGAATGAGAGAAACTGCCAGTGCAAAGTGAGGAGAACCCACAGATCTTGACGCCTGAGCCCCAGGGCACAGGGATGGCCCCTTCACACCCACCATGGACCCAGCAGAGGGAGGGAGTGGAATAGTCCCAGGCACCCATGGGACTGGGAAGCCGACAAGCGCCAAGCAGAAGCAGCCTCCTGGAGAAGAGAGGCACCTGCTCTGTGCCCTGTGTCCCCAGCCAGCCACCCAGTCTCACTTGGAGGTTAGTAGTGACAGTGATGAGCATGCGCCAGGGCCTGTGCTAAGCTTGGACATCTCCAGAATGGCCCGGGAGGAAGGTCAGCGCTCTCTCATGTTGGTGGCCACCAGAATCTTAAAGCTTGCTGGGCCCATTTCAAGCAGGGCTACCAGACTCAGCAAATAAAAATGTGGGACCTTCCATTAATCTGAATTTCAAATGAACAACAAGCAATTGTGTGAGGACCTTCTGCTCCACATACTGCATGGGTAGCGTTTCTTGTCTATGCAACACTCAGATCTAGCTGGAGGTCCTGTGATCTAGTTGGCAATCCTACTCCCAGGTTTCTGAAATAGCAGGTGCTGTGGTTTGGGTGTGAGGTGTCCCCAAAAGCTCATGTGTGGGACAAGGCAAGAAGGTTCAGAGGCGAAATGATGGCTTACGAGAGCCTTAGCCCAATCGCTTGTTCATCCGGGATGGGGATCAGCTAGGGGGCAGCTGCAGCAGCTGGGGTGTGGCTGTGGGCTGTGGGTCCCGGGAGCCTGGGGGCTTGTGTTTTGTGAGCCGAGCTGAGCTGAGCTCTCCCCGCTCCCTGGCACCCTGCTTTCCCCTGCTGTGTTCTTGCTCCACGAGGTCCTGCTTCTCCTCAAGCCATGAGGAATGGAGCCTGCCCTCTGTGGAAGAGACTTCTGAAACCACGAGCCCCCAGTAAAACTTTCCTCCTCGAATTTTCCCTGTCAGGTGTTCTGGTCATAGCAATGAAAATCTGACTGAAAGAGTGGGTCTGGTTAGGGCTCGAACACGTTTTTCTAGTAAGTTCCAGGTGAGGTTGACGCCATGGCCTCAGGGCCACACGGAGGACCAGTGAGCAAGGTGCTGTTTCACTTGGCAGCGGGGAAAGCAGGGCACAGAGAGGTGAAGGCACTTGTGCAGAGGACGCAGCCAGCAGAGACCCAAGCGGCCTGGCTCCAGGACTGTTACTGGCCACCTCGCTAAGAACAAAGGGTGCTGTCAGAAGCGCGCCAGCTCCCTTCCCCAAGGGCCATCCCCTTCCACACATGCTCTCTCTAAATCTATTCTCCACACAGAACCAAATGATCCTTCTAAAACACAGGTTGACTCACGCCACTCCCCTGCTCAAAACCCTCCGTGGTTCCATTTCCTCAGTAACGTGAGACACTGCGAGGCTCTGCCTGACCCAGGCCTGGCTTCCTCTCTGGTCTTATGTCCTGACCACCTCCGCCTTGTTCTCATCTCCAGGAATACTGCACTTCTTGCTGATGGCTGAATACTCTAGGCAGACTTCTGCCCCTGGGCCTTTGCACATGCTGTTCCCTCTGCTTGGCGCACTCTCTCACATGTCCCCATGGGTCCCTCACTTTAGGTCTCTGCCACGATGTCTTCCTCACTGGCAGAGCTGAGACAGCACCCTCCTCCCCATCCCCCTCACGTGCATTCTTGGTAGCTCTTACCCTTCACCTGTGATGTGTTGTGCACACTACGTACTCCGGCATTCACCCGTTCACCTGTGATCCTAGGTGCCGCTGTCCGTGGAATGGTGAGCTCTGGGAGGAAGCCATTTGTTCATGTTCTGCTGAGCTGGGCCCGCCAAACCCTCAGTACTCGACACACGGAAATTTGCTAAATGCTGGTACCAGGCCCAAGTCAGCCTCCAAGGGTTCAGAGTTGAGGAGCCACTGTCCCTGCCCTCAAGGGCTCAATCCAGCGTGGGAGAGCGACCATACACGTGTGTGGGGATGACAATGCCGAGGTCTTGCAGAGCGACTCTGGCTGCCCCGTCTCAGCGGGGAAAGCTGCTCCTTCTTAAAGCTTTTGAAAACTCAGGTTGGTAGACGTCTCAGTGGGAGCGCCAGTCCCGTCCTCGCCCCACAAGACCCTCCTCGACAGAAAGCATGCGGGGCCACTCCTGAACGTGGGTGCCACAGGCAGCCCATCTGGAGCACCTGGGGTTGCCCCCTGACCAGCAGCCCCTTCTCCTGTGGCGGGAGACCCCACCTCCTGCTGCGGGGGCATCTGGGCTCTTCCTTGAGGCTGGGCCTGGGGCTTCCTCCCTGGGGCTTCCATGGGGACTGTTCCTCCCTAACTCAGGAGCTGTACCGCAGGGACGTGCCTTTCTTGGTGTCTGAAAGTGCAGAAGCCACAGTGGGACCTTAGGGGACCGGCGGATGGACCCCGTGACTGCTGAAGTCCTGACCTCCTGGGCAGGCCCCCCAGCCCCCAGCCGACCTCGGGTGATGTGGGGACGCTTGCCATCTCAAAGCCACTATCCTTGGACTTCCTGTCCTTGGTGCTCACAGAATTCTCCCCAGGTAGGGTACACTGCAGGCCAGGGGTGCACTCTGTGCAGGACACACGGGGATGGGTCACCCCTCTGTGGTGTGCGCAGAGGCTTCTGGATGCACTTCTGCTCCCAGGAGAGGAAGATGGCCACGGACTCAACACTGGCTTGCTGGTGCTTCAGGAAGTCCCACGTGCTGTGCCACGTCACATGCCCCACACTGTTCTCTAGGGGACCCTGGCACACCTCTGTCTCTTCACAGGGACTGCTGAGGCCCACGGCCAGGCAGGAAGCAGAGGAGGACCCATGGCCCTCTTTACTCCTCCCCACACTAGCTGACCCCGCAGGAGGGCGCGCCTGGGTTCACCTGGGCTTGAACTCCATCTGGGCCTATGCACTGGTTTCATGACGGTGCCCCCTCAACAGCTTTGCCTTCAGGGTTATTTCTGACCCTCAGACGATGTCTATGTCCCCAGTGCTGCGACTCTGGCACCTCTCGAGTCATCTCTGCCCTGTTCTGTGCTGGGCAGCGGCTAAACTCCCTCCCGTCATGGGCAGGGTGCTTTCTGGGCTTCCTGCCCACAGTTCTGTGTGCAGCTGCACTCGGGCCTGTTTGCCCTGGGGGACAAATGTGCAGTGCACGATGGCTGAATGTGGCGTCTGGCACCAGGTGCAATTAGCAGGCGCTGAGTGACTCGGAGGACTAAACTGGGGAGGAGCGCACAGGCCATGGACTATGACAAGAATCTAGTGCCATCCAACGGAAACCCCTGGGCGACTGAGTTTGTGCCTGTCACCAAGGATTCCTTTCAGCAGTGAGCTTGTGGACACACCTGAGCTGGCCCCCACAGGAGCCCACTCCCTAGGCTACCGGACTCCTGTCACTGCATAGGACGTTGCCTGCCGCGCCCCAGGGGGTCTGCTGGGTGCTGCTCTGCCTCCCAACCCACCTGCACACTGACAGTCACCTGCTGGGTCTGCCACAGGAGCCTGTCACCTCCCCGCTTTTCAGGCTTTCTCCCAGGTACAGACCTGAGGGAGTGGGTCCTTATTGGCTGCAGGTTGAAGGCCACTGTTAGTCCCTTCTCTCTCCTGGGCTCCCTATACTGGGACAGCTCTTCTCAGTGGGTGTAAGTGACCTGGAGCTGAGGTCGCTTGGAACAAAGAACCAGATACCTGTGCCGGAGGCCTGCCTGTCGACAGGCTGTGATTCGGTGGTTTTAGTGTATTCACAAAAATGGGGCAGTCCTCACCCCTGTGTAAGTGCAGAACATCTTATCGCCCCCAAAGAAACCCTGTGCCAATGAGCAGTCATTCTGCATTCACCTGCCTCCAAGGGTGACCATGAATCTGTGCTCTCTCCCCAGGTGGGCCCAGCTGGACGTGGCCTATAAATGGAGCCTGCGAGCAGTGGCTTTGGCACTTGGCTTCTTTCTCTTGGTCTGCTGTTTTCCAGGTCCATCCCCGCAGCAGGACACGCCAGGGCTTCATCCCCCTGAATGGACAGACATTTCCGTTGTGTGGCTGCACCCTATTTGGTTCAGCTAGTCAGAAGTTAGTGGATATTTGGGGGGTTCTGCTCTGTGGCTGTCAAGAACAGAGTTCTCACCCCTCCTGGGTCTAGATCCAGGAGAGGGACTGCCAGGTCCTGTGGGAGCTCCGTGGCTGGTGTCTGGAGACTTGCCCAACCGTTTCCCATGCGGCTGCACCAAATCCCGCGTTCCTGCTTGTAGTGCCTGAGATTCCAGTGTCCCCATCTCCTCTCCAGCACCCGTGATGGACGTGATGGACGCTCGATGACAGCATTCTAGAAGCTGTGAGGTGGGGCCTTATCGCAGTTTTCATTTGCATCTCTGTAACGATTAGTGAGGTTAAACATCTTTTCACCTGCGGATGGGGCCATTTTTATATCTTTGTTTAGAGAAATATTCGTTTCAATTCTTTGCCCGTTTTTTGAACTATTTATCTTTCATTGAGAGAATTTAAAAGTGAATTCTAGGTACTCTTGTTGGATTTAAAGTTTGCAGTATTTTCCCTGTTGTCTCGCCTTCTCACCTCCTTCAGTGGTGTTCTCTGAGACATAGAAGTTTTTTTGATTTTGAAGTCTAACTTTTCTAAGTTTTTGTCGGTTGCTTATGTTAGCTGCCTTATCTAAGAATCCATTCCCTAATCCAAGGTAATGAAGATTTGTACCTGTTTCTTTTGGGTAAATGTTTTCCAGCACCGCATTGTCTTACTCTAGCTTTGTAGTAACTTTATTAATCAGGAAGAGTGGGTCTCAGCTTGCTTTACTTTTTCAAGGTCGTTTTAGGTGTACGAGGCCCCTTTGGTTTTCATAAGAATTTTAGGGTCAGCTTGTTAAGCAAGTTTGTTCGGCAAGCAAGCAGTAAGACTTCTGAGAGCGATTGCGCTGAATCTGAAGGCCAGTTTGAAGGGTACTGACATCTACATTAAGTCTACCATGAACATGGTATCTTCCCACCGACTCAGATTTTGAAATTCTCTTTAACAACGTTCTGTAGTTTTCAGTGTACAAACAAACCCGGAGCTTCTTTTGTCAAACTTATTCCTAAGTATTTTATTTTGCGGATGCTATTGTCTGTGGATTGCATTCTTCATGTCATCTCTGGGTTGTTTGTAGCTAATGTGCAGAAGCACGGCTGAGTTAGAGGGTGACCTTGTGTCCTGCAATCCCACTGAGCCTGTCTATTCTCTCTAATGCTCTCTCTGGGGTAAGATCATGCCATCTGTCAATAGAGAGAACCTCTCCTCCTTCTTTCTAATCTGTATGCCTTTTCTTTCTTTTCCTTGGCTGATCACCCTGGGTCAAGACTCCAGCATAGCCTCTAGTGCAGTGTTGTAAGGACACCCCATCTACAAAAGGTGTTTCTAACTCATCTTAATTCACTTGAAAGATGTCATGGGTGAAAATGGGAATACATTCCCTTCAAAATGCCAGGAGATAGGAAGAGAGAGAGAAACAGTGAAAAGTAAAAAATAATGTGTACGTATGCAGGAATCCCAGCAACTGGGGAGGCTGAGGCAAGAGGATCACAAGTTGGAGGCCAGCCTCAGCAACCTAGCAAGACCCTACTTCTAAGTAAAAAATAAAAAAGGGCTGGAAGTAGAGCACTCCTGGGTTTAATCTCAGTACTGCTTAAAAAAAAATGCCAAGTAGGAAGTGCAAAATAGAATAGTAAACCTAATTCCCAATAGATCAGTAATAACAATAAAAGCAAGCAGGTTAAATTTTCTAGTTAAGTCAGGGCTGGGTGAGAAAATAAATCCAGCTATGCGCCATAATATGCAAAGAATAATGAGATAGAAAGTTGAAAAAATTTTTAAAACAGGGAAAACATATGGAATGATAAAAAAGATAGAAGCGTAGCCAAAGGAAAGCTGTGAGTTTTATTAATATTAGGCATGATAGATTTGCATTAAGGCCCTGAGGACTGAAGGAAGGATTTATTAAATAGGGTAAAAGAAAAATGTCACAAGAAAGAAGTAAAACTCCGTGTGTGTTCCTAAAATACATCCTCACAACAGACACAACAAAATTTGACATACTTCTGGGGCGAAGTTGACAAATCCCTAATCGTAGTGAGAACTCAGCGCTCTGCTCCTGGACTGGGTCATGAGACAGAAAGCAGCTCAGAAAAGCTGATCGGCACGAGCTGCGCAGAACTCGTAGCCCAAAGCAGCTCTGCACCAGGACCTGGAGCAAATATGAACAAAGGTAGAGTCAGAGAGACACAGACCTGTGTGTGGTCAGAGGAATGAGATTCAGAAGGACTGCAGGGAGTGTGTTTACAAAGTTGGGGTCCAAACGGTTACTTACTTTGCTTTGGAAGAGGAAGAGAGGCGGGGGCACAATGAAACCCTGTTTTCTGGGTCATTTCTGTTATGAAAGGTCTATAGGGCTTAGTCACTACAGACAGAGTTTTGCAATTTTTCCCCGAGTGAGATGCTCGTGCTGGGGAACATGGGGCCATGAGCTGTGGAGCCCCGCATTACTGACCAGGCCCATCTTGTGCCCTCAAAGAAGCACCTCATTCGCTCCCTCATGCCAGAGGCCTTCGTGCTACGGATCCCAAGGCACCTGACATGGAGCAGCCGTCTCCCTTCCACAGACAGCTCTGAGGACCGCAGATGCAAACCGGACGCATTTCTGGGGTGCCCGTGGAAGCAATGGCTGGGAACGCTGACGTTCTTACAGCATGGCCTGGACATGAGGACCCATTACTGGAAAACTACAAGTTTGTCATTTCCTTCATCGCCATCCAAGAGCTTTTTGCTTGCCTGGACCATTAAAAAAAAAAGGGCTGGAGTGAGGAAGAGGGGTGCACCTGTGGGCTCCCCACGCTGCAGCCAGCCAGACGAGAGCAGGAAAGGACGAGGAACAGGGCACAAGCCCCAGCCGCTGGACTCAGTTTTGGGCCCATTGTGAAGTAAGACATCTTTACAAGTGTGCAATCGATATGTCCCTGTGGAGGGACAGAAAGACACAAACGCAAAGGAGATCTTGGGTTCCGCCGCAGGGGGACGCCTCCCGTTCACTGCACATTTCAGGCAAGCTGCATAGAGAAAGGCGACGGGTTTGGCCGTCTCACTTTTCTCTTAAACGTTCAGCACGCTCTCTTGCACACGGTTCTGGATTTTAAGCAGCTACTGCAATCAATGTTCACATTTTGCAACTTCATTAGTAGAAGAGCATCTTGGGGAAATGAATTGAAATTGCATTTAGATAATGTTCTTCACCTAGGCAGGAAGGGACGGAGCGCAGACTCCTTGGGGAAAAGGTTTGTGAATTAGAAGTTCCGACTTAGACTTGAGAGTATGCATTTAGCAGAAAACGATCCACAAGACCAGAGGCATTAGTCACTGCAAAAACCCAATGCGCTGAGCGATGCCGGAGGCAGATGGAGGAGAGTTTGGGGGAAGGCGGGTTTGTGTGCTGTGCATGCAGGGAGAGAAAATTGCTGCTTGTCACAGCTACTGCCAATTAAGGACATTTTCGAGTCAGGTAGAAGAGTAATTAGTCCAAAACCCATTTGTACTTTTCTTACCCACAAAACGTAATGTCTTGGGAATCCTAGGAACTGTGTGAGTGATGTGTGCTGTAATTTCATTCTGGGTGCTAATGTTTACTTCTGCAAAACTTGGATTTGTCCTTTCAAAGGCGGACGGGGTTGAAGGAAGTCCAGGCAGGACAATGGGGAATATTAAACTGGTAGCAGCTTGTTGAGGGGTCCCAGCTTCTCAGTTCCACACACCTAGGGTTAAATGCTATCACCATGTGTTGTCTGACCTTGGACAATTACTTGCCAATCTTTCTGATCCTGTTTCCTTATCAGTTAAAATAAAAGCAAATTTAAAATGTGTGCTGCTTATTGTGGCTGTGAGGATTAAAAGAGCTGAGGGAGGGATGTGAATTAATTAGTACCATCGTGGGGACTTAGTAGGTGATCACTAAACCTTATTTCCCCATCTTGGTGAGCAGGATCACAGCAACTGTAGCACTCTAGCAACAACTTTAAAAAGTGATTGAAGACTAACAGACAAAGGCTGTTTATGTAAGGCTTCATGATGTAAGATGACGACATCCATGATGGTGATTTCTTGAATTTGTCCAACTCACTTTTTTTTTTTAACATTTTTGTAGTTGTAGGTAGACACAATATCTTTATTTGTTTATTTTTATGTGGTGCTGAGGATCGAACTCAGTGCCTCATGCATGCAAGGCAAGCGCTCTACTGCTGAGCTACAATCCCAGCCCCTGTCCAACTCACTTTGAACGGCTGATTGGGAGTAAGAAGCTGAGTCTGGGGTGTGTCTAAGGCAGCCTGAACCTGGAGGTGCAAGTCAGGGAGCATCGAGAGCTGATGCTTGGGGAGGGACGCTTACTCCTAAGGCTTTTGTTCCTGTCCCTCCCTGCTCCTATGCCAAAAGTGGACCCAGCTGTGCTCCTTCTTGGGCCTTTGGTTCTGTCCCTCAAGCTGCTGTTCCTTGGGGTCTGACACCCACGTTTACTCTGCTGGAAAACTGCTGACCTGGGGCTCCTGTCTGGGTCCAGGTTTTATTTTTTAAGTATTTTTTTTAGTTGTAGATGGACACAATATCTTTATTTTATTTATTCATAAATAAATATTTATTTTAAATAAAAATTATATCTTTATTTTTTATATTTATTTGTTTTATTTATCTATCACTGAGGATCGAACCCAGTGACTCACGCATGCGAGGCAAGCGCTTTGCCATTGAGCCACAGCCCCTGCCCCTCCAGGCTTGTTTTAAGACCAGCTTCCAAGTCCTGTGCGAGTTCTCTGTCACAGAGCTGGGGTGTCTGGAGAGCGGCCCCCGCCCCGCGGTCCCAGGTCTGCTGTGCTTGGCCAAGCTCCCACCACCCCACTACATCTGTCAGCGGCCGCGCTGTTTTGGCGACGTGTGCTTTTAATTTAGCACAAGGGTGGCTGTGTCACCGGTGTGGTGGCAAGTGTTGGCACCTCAGTGGAAGTTGGGTAGGACTTCAGGGAAAGCCTCGGACAAGGAGGGATCCCCTGCCTTCCCTTCTTCCTCACGCACATACATGTATGCACAGAGCCTGGAGTTGCTGCAGCCGGGTTCCCAGGACAGCAGGAGAGCGGGTGGCTGGCGCATGGAGACCTGGGGCTGCATTTCCAGGCAGGGCTGGGGTGCTTGTTAGCAGCGCCGTCTGTGCGTCTTTGGCACCGAGGTCAAGACTCACTCGCAGGCACCTTCCTGGGCCTCCCTGAGCCCCTCCAAGGCCAACCCTTAGAGCAGGGGCTTTGGGATGGCCCAATCCAGTTCTTCCCCCAAAGGTGGGGCGACAGATGCCACTTATCAGCAGGGAGGTTGGGAGCCACGCCCACGTCGTGAGTGGGCAGGGCAGGGGTGGTCCACTTGGGCTCCTAATCCTGGGGGGCTACGGGGGCGCACCGAGCGGCTCCCAGAGCTCAGTGTCAGGCTGGGCAGCGTCCACCTGTCTGTTGAAGTGGCTGAGTCAGAGTTTCACTGACTTGTAGTCAGAACTTCCTGCAGTTTGCTTTAGAAGACGGTGTCTTAGGACTGGTCATGGGAATGTAAAATGAATGTATGTCAAAGATCTCACAGAATAAGGAGGGGATCGGTAAACCCTGCAGTGGTGCAAAGGAAAATCCAAAGCCAGACACAGGCAAAGGAAAGCTAGCGCAGAGTCCACAGGCTGCGCAGCGCAGGGCAGGGGCTTGCCTAGCGTGTGAGGTCCTGGGTTGGAGCCCCAGGACAGGAAGACAACATCACACGCAGACCCAAGCTGCCTTTTCCTGGAGGAGGGAGGGAGGGAGGAACCAATTGTCCTGCAACTTCATAGAATTAATTTGCCTGTCTGTTGACAAGACTCACTTGCTTTGGCAGTGTTATCTACAGTGTCCAGAACTGTAAAATAGCTTCGAACAAATGAAAGACGTAAACCCCATGAAATGAGAAAATCCAGGATTAGACAATGCCTGGTTTTCCCTGGAGACACGCAGTAATAATCATTTGGGCCGTTTTCAAGTTCACCGGGCATCAGTCAAACCTAGAAGGGCTGTTAGTCCTGCTGCTGCACCTCTTTTGCTTAGTCGGACTGTCAGGTTCAGGCTGTTTTTACAAGAACGCAGGACTCCATCATCCCCTCTCTCCAGCTCTGCTCCCCTGGAGCATCTGTAGCCCCACCCCCCACCCCCGCCGGCCTCCCTTGTCCTGCAAGGGGACAGATGCCCTTGTGTTGAACATGACTCTCTGCTTGCTTCTGCGTTCTGGCTTGGGTACATTTTGGTGATGGATGGATGGATCATCTTGTCGTAGTTTCAAGCGGCTACCCAGGCTGTGATTTCCAGCCTCTTTTTTGATAGGATGGCGTCTGGATTTATTTTCTCAAGAATTTCCAACCTTATGTCCAATACTGTCTATAATAAAGTTATAAATGACATATGTTTTTAAAAATGCCTTAGCCTGGTTTTTGCAAACTTAGCCTCTCTCCAGACCTCGCTAGAGGTCATTAGCAATCCTTTCCCGGGGGTCACAGCATGGAGGACTGAATGACCTCGCAAGCTCCCAGATCTTGCGGGTTTCCTGGTGGCCTCTGACCCCATCGCCAGGCTGCTGTTCCCCATCTGCCTTCAGTGTGTGGCAGGCTGTGTCCTTGGCCTTGGGTCACCAGGTGGCCAGGAGCAGTGTGACTCCTGACAGTCCGACAGGCGTTTTGTTAGCAAATCCACCGAGCACTCGGGGACGAATCAGTGCAGGTCAGTGTAAAGGCAGCAGAGAGCGTGAGGTGGCGGAGCTGGCGGGCGGAAGACGTGCCACTGCCTCTGCAGTGCCCCTGCTCAGCCCCAGCCTCAGGCTCCCTCTTGTCCCAAGTCCCCTGGGCTCCCCTCAGATGCCCAGCGCTGTCCTGCCTCCTGCAGGTCACAGAGATGCTCTGAACCCTACAGAGTCCTGTGCCAGGTGAGCATGTCACACACCTGCAAACAGGGACACAGGGACATGATCCTGCTTTCAGTTTTTGGGCTGGGCTATCTTTCAGGGACAGAAGAAAGGTGGCTCCGTGTCTTTATAAAAAAGGATGGAGGAGCTGGGGTTGTGGCTCAGTGGTGGCGTGCTCGCCTAGCACATGCTGAGGCACTGGGTTCGATCCTCAGCACCACATACAAATAAATAAATTAATTAAAGGTATGTGTCCATCAAAACTAAAAAAAACCAATTTTAAAAAAAAAAGGATGGAGAGTTTGGTGTCAAAATCCACCAAGTATTGGGACTTGTGTCCCAGAGATGGCAGTGGTGCCAAGGTACCGGGAACAGGAGGCTGGGGGAGGTTTGGACGGCAGCGAGGGGCGGGGCAGCCAGTGTCCCGCCGTCTTTCCAGCTTAGTCAGTGCTCTGCTGCGCTGCGGGAGGGGCCGAGCCTGCACACATGGGTTCGTTTGCTGTTTTCAAAATTGATTGCCTAATGAAAGGACAAATTGCATCGGATGCAGCTGCCTTGTCAATGAGGAAGCAAAGCAATTAAGTGTAAAATCACATAGTTTCAGTGCCCCAAGCTGCACAGGATTTGTGTAAATTGAATGGCAATAAAAGACCCCCGTGCTGGCTTTGTAAATGGCCTGTCACATCCTGTGGGGAGGAAACTCCACGGTCACCAGGACCTTCTGGGCTTCAAATGTCAAAAATGACAAATGGACCCTGCTTCCCTCTTTCATAATGACCATCTGTCCCCGGGGGTGGTACAGGCACAGGCTGGGGCTGCTCATTTGCCTCATCTGCTGGAGAAGACTCCATCAGGGTGAACAGCGAACCCCGGGGGCTAGGCTTCTCCAGGGCTCCTGGAGACCCAGGAGCCCTCCTCACCCACAGCTCTCCCCATGGGCCTCTCTCCTCACAGCAGATGCCAAGGTCAAGGGACAGTCCTGGCTGGCTAGGCTGTGGGCTGTTAGGCTGCAGAGGTGGGGCATGGTGTAAAATATATATAACATACTATTTGTCCTTTTAGCCACTCAAGTGCATGGTTGGCTGGCACTGGGGCCATTCACAGTGCATGTAGCCATCACCGACTACACCCCAACAGAAACCCTAACCCCGCATCCCTGGCCTCTGCATTCTGCTCTCCGTCCCTGTGGCTCTACCAGTACTAGCCCCGCAGATTCACAGTGAGTGGAGGGGTGGGCATCTGTCCTTCCATGTGTGGCTTATTTTAGTGGGTGTGATGTTTCCAAGTTCTATGGAATTGTTACATGTCAAAATTCCATTCCTTTTCATGGCTGCATGATATTCCTTTGTGCTCATTCACTGCCAGGGTGCCTTTGGAGGGACCTTTATACCTGTTGCTTGGCTGCAGCCTCAGATCAAGGTCGAGGCCAGTGTAGGTGGTGCAGAGGCCAAGGCTTCCTGCTGCCATTACCCCAAGACGCAGCTGACTTCCCCATTGTCTGTCCTCTCCGACCCTGTTTCACACAGTGCAAGGTGCTCTGAGGGGGTCCCGGGGAAAGACCTCGGCCCCGGGCCCGGACGACAGAGAAGAGACCAAGAGCCAGTTATTCCCTGGCTTTTGAAAAATGCTGATAAGATGCTCACAAACCCTGAGTACAAATCTATTTGCACTTAGACAGCTGGCCCCACAGAGTGACCCTGTGTCTGTTGCCATGGGGACAGTGGACTGGCACTGCTCTGCTGTTCAGGACCTGGGGAGGCCCCGCAGGGCTACAGATCGCCGGCCTGGCCCGCTGGGCAGGGAGGGGAGGCTCAGCATTACTGGTGCCGGGCTGCTCCACGCACCCGCTCCCCGTGCTGGGCCTGGGATTCCACCCCAGGGGAGGGTGGAACTGGCTCAGCACCAGCTGCTAAGATCTGGTCACAAAGTCACGGACCACCGACCTCCACGGGACCCTCAACTTCACAGATGAGGAAACAGGCCCAGCAGACCAGCGGCTGCGCTGAGGCCTCTCTGCTGGTGGTTCCTGCTCCTCCTGGCTCCTGGGTTGTCCCCCATCCCAGGGGACAGCAGCAGGTGGGCCTGGGGGAGGCCCCAGGTCAGGGGATGCAGCGGCTCCAGACCTGCTCTTTGCACTTGATACTCAGCGTCCCCAGCTCCGGGTGGGAAGGACCTGCGTCCTGAGGTGCCCACAGTGCCTGCGGGGCGGCAGCTGCGTCTCTGCTGTCAATTCAGTGCTGGTGTTTCGCTGCTTTGAAAAGAGAAAAGGAGCCAAGTCCAGTAAAGTGCTGAGTAGATCGCCACTGGACGCCCCGGCTGCCACACTGAGGATGAGCACGGGGAAGGAAATGAAGCGCGAGGAGGAGGCCAGAGACTATCAGCTAGGACAAGGTTCACCGCTATTGACAGCAACTCATCCCAAGAGGCTTACACACACAAAGGCTTGCTATCCCACCAAGAAGGAGTCCAGAGGTGGGCATCTCTGGGTGTGTGTGGTGGCTCCATGAGGTCATCAGGGCCTGAACTCCTTTTGTCTTCTAGTTTGCTGCTTACCACTTCCAACCTCACAGTCTAAGATGGCTGCCAGAGCTCCAGCCTTTATGTCCATAGCTGAAGGAGAAGAAAGGAAGAAGAAAAGAAGAAGGGTTCCCTCAACTGTCTAAGAAGCCAGAAGCCCAACATAACAC
>PVHX01016146.1:0-10392 GCA_004024805.1 Geosciurus inauris
TTTTTTTTTTTTGGTACTGGGGATTGAACTCAGGGGCACTCGACCACTGAGCCACATCCCCAGCCCTATTTTGTGTTTTATGTAGAGACAGGGTCTCACTGAGTTGCTTAGCGCCTCGCCATTGCTGAGGCTGGCTTTGAACTCGCGATTCTCCTGTCTCAGCCTCCCTAAGTGCTGGGATTACAGGTTTGAGCCACCGTGCCCGGCTGATTTCTCATTAATTCTTGACTTGTCCTCTGGACCTTCAACCTCAGAAAGCAGACCTTATTTTATCTTTCTTTCCTTTTTCTTTTTTCTGTACTGGGGATTAAACCCACATGTGCTTAACCCCTGAATTACATCCCACCCCTTTTTGCTTTTGTTTTTTATATTGAGACAGGATCTCACTAAATAGCTCAGGGTCTCATTAAGTTGTTGAAGCTGGCCTTCAATTTGCGATCCTCTTGTCTCAGCCTCCCAAGCCATTGGGATTACAGCACTGCACCCAGTTGTTTTGTCTACTTTCTTCCTATGACCAGAGCCATGTCCAACAGAGCCTGCCAAACAGCACTCAGGAAGGGGTCTTTGAAGGAAGAAACACATGAATGAGCAGTGGGGTCTTCCAGGTGCCCTTCAGAGATCTTAGGGCTGACCCCACAAACCCCCACCATTATGAGTACTACCAACAGTACCCTCACCTGGTGTCTGGTTGCCAAGTTCCTTGAATATGGTCATCCTTGGGCAGCACATGACCACACGGGCTGTGGGCAGACACAGGCCCTGGACGTTGCACAGTCAGTTCTATTTCTGCCCATTGGCCAGGAACCTGGAGAAAGAGAATGATGGAAGAGATGCCCCCATACCCAGAGGTTCAGCTCCAGATCAGTTGCCACAGGGTCTAACCTGGGGTTCCAAACGCAGCAGCATGTCATATTCCATGGCCCTTGGCAAAGAAGTCACCAGGAACTCTAGTACCTGACCCTCCTGCAGTCGCACAAAGCCTGGGCCAGTCCAGGATGGAGTATCCTGGGTGGTTGCCAAGCGCTCCACCACCTCCAGCACCTGAAAGGTAATGCAGCCAGGCATGGAGGCTCAGGTGAGACACTGCCTTTTCTGCAATATAGTCCCAAACCCTATTTCTCCTGCCAAAGTCTCACCCAAGGCTGCATAGCACCCCTAACCCCTCCCAAGACACAATCCTTAATGCAGACTCCCCAGTCACTCCACCCATACCCTGTGGGCCCACCCACCTGCCCTCTGGCATCCTCAGCCTCCCAAGTTAGGTGGTCCAGAAATGGCCGGAAGTAACCAGGTTTCACTTGTTCACAGCGTCGCCCAACCATGTGCTGGCGACAGCGGCACTGACCCGTGGACTCATCACACCTGAGGGGTGCTATGGTTACTCAAGAATATCCTCTTAGTCGGGTGTGGTGGAGCACACCTATAATCCCAGCACTTTGAGAGGCTGAGATCGGAGAATCACAAGTTCAAAGCCAGCCTCAGCAAGGGAGAGGCGCTAAGCAACTCAGTGAGACCCTGTCTACATAAAACACAAAATAGGGCTGGGGATGTGGCTCAGTGGTCAAGTACCCCTGAGTTCAATACCTGGTACCAAAAAAAAAGAATACCCTCTTTTTCCCCTGCCCCCTTCCGGGCCCCCTTTACAGCACTCACTGAGGATCCAAGGCACCACCCACGTCGCAGTCACAGGGGCGGCAGCCAAGCAGGTCGTGGCTCAGGCCCCAATGTCCAGGCTGGGAGAAAAGGGTTGTTGGGGGCCAGAAATAGACCCCTCGCCACCCCACGGGAGATCCAACCATACCTCTCAGCTTTTACAACCCCTTGGTAAACACATGACCTTCAGACTACTGGGGCACACCCCTGCCATCCCAGACATGAGGCTTCTCATCCTTAGTTTTCAGTACTCATCCAACAGGATATGGATTGACATTGGTGGCTGAGGGGACTCCAGAACCCCAATCCTGTGTCCAGGACCCCAGAACCACAGCTCCCTCCAATCATACCAGGCAGCGATCGCACCCACGTCCAGTCACCAGACGTTTGCAGAAACAGGTTCCACTACTGGAATCACAAGGGTTTCCCCCAGGCACAGTGCCCCGTCTATTACACTGACAACCTGAAGACAAGGAAGGCCATCAACACTTTGGGAAGCTAAAGCAGTACACAGGTTCATCTGAGTCAGAAGGCACTTACGCTGGCAGCCTAGAGGGTCACTGGCACTGAGCCCAAAGAAGCCATCACGGCATTGCTGGCAGCGAGTGCCCACCACGTGTTTTTTGCAGCGACACTGGCCTGAGACCAGCCCCAGTGCAGGATCATCATGAGAATCACAGCGACCACCATCTTGGGAACCCATAGGATCACAATCACAAGCTGAGAGCAAAAAGAGGTACAAGGTCACCCTAATGCAATTAAGTTAACCCAACTGATACTGGTATCAGTCCTCTTCTAAACTCCCACGCTAGGTCCCTGGCCTGGTTCCGCCCTAAGTCCCCGACCCCAATTCCCTGTAATCTGGACAGCAATCTAGTTTCCAAGTTTCTGCCCCAGGCTCAGCTTTCCCTCCCTCATGTCCAATCCCAGCCTTACAACGGCACACAGCTGGGTCCCGCAGATCCTTGGTTGGGTCACGATAGAAGAAGGGCCGGCAGAGCTCACAGTGGTGTCCAGCTGTGTTGTGCTGACACCTATCACACACGCCTCCACTCACATTGCCAGATGCTAGGTATACAGCCATGTCAAAGTGGCAGCTGTGGGTGTGCCCATGACACTCGCACTCTGTGAGTAGGGAAAAGGCCACTTGAGGGACCAGCTCCTGAGAGTAAGGGACAGAGGAGGGGACCCTAGTGCCACCTTAGATCCCAACTACAGGCCAGAATTTGAGGATTGTGGGCTAAGGACTGTAAGTCCTCAACATCATCCTAGACCCCTAGCCCGAGCAGATTATGGAGGAGGGTTGAGTAGGTCACCAGGGATATTAAGCCTGAATACCCTTTGGACATAACCTGTGTGTTAAGGGCTTGACCAACCAGCTCTTGATTCTACCCAGGGCACAGCCAGGCTGCAGAGTTTTGGAGCTATGAGTCCAGGGTCTCACTTACTCTTACAGGCATGACTATGGCCATCCTCAGCTGGATGCCAGGGCAGGTCATGATAGAAATCCTGACACTGCTCACAGTTGAGGCCACGGGTGTTGTGTTTGCAGATACAGGCCCCATGCACCTATGGAAGTAGGCAAATAGGTTGTCAAAACTGTCTGGCCGGGCTGGGGTTGTGGCTCAGCGGTTGAGCGCTTGCCTCGCATGTTTGAGGCACTGGGTTCAAGCCTCAGCACCACCTAAAATAAATAAAGATATTGTGTTCATCTACAACTAAAATAATTGAAAAAAAAAAAAAAACGGTCTGGCCATGGGGCTGGGGTTGTAGCTCAGTGGTAGAGTGCTTGCCTAGCACGTGTGAGGCACTGGGTTCGATTCTCAGCACTGCATATGAATAAATAAAGGCCCAATTGACAACTAAAAAAATATTAAAAAATAAAAAACTGTCTGGCCATGCCTGCCCCTTCCCCTAACAATATCCCAGCTATCTGAAGCTCCTTACCATGCCCTCAGCATGAGCTGGTGCCCCTGGGGCTGGTGCACACTGTGAGGCATGTCCATAGCAGAAGCAGTTGCCACGCACAACCAGCTCATACAGGGCATAATAGTACTTCTCTCGGATCTCCCGCCTTGGGTCGAGCAGGTTGTCTCCCAGCGTATGCAGCCGAGTCAGGTTCACTCGCAGGTTGGTGATCTTCAATAGATCTGAGTGGGGGAAAGTGTTGGGGCCGACTAGCCAGACTGGCCCTTGCTGCCCTGGAGCTGCAGCTGCCAAGGTCACTTTGGGAGACCTCCGGTCTACTGCTTCCTGAGATAAACTAGGCTTGGCATCTGCCCTAGAAAGCACCCAAAATAGTTACTGAGGCCCCAGATAATCTTCAGCCAGATGCTGGGACTATGCCAGGCTCAAAGGGTGGGGCACTCACTCTGGATCTGTGAGCTGTAGGGGTCTGGGATAGGGATGGCAGGGTCCAACACACGATAGATAACCTAGAGAGGCAGGGAGACCATAGAGATACAGGACATTGCAGGGCCCATTGTGCCCCCTTCCCACCCCTAATCCAGATCTTAACCCTTACCTCGCCTTCAGTGGATGGCTCAATTTCTGAGTAGCGGGACTCACAGACTATGTCATCCCAGTGCCGTGGAGGAGCTAGTGGGACTCCTGGAAAGTCAGTCCCACAGTCATAGGAGAAATATCGGTACACATGCCAGGTGCGGCCAAAGTCTGCTGAACGCTCCACCAGCATGGCAGCAGGGCGAAATGTCTGGGTGGGGGGCATGGCTGATCAGCAGGCACCAGACCCAAGTCCAGCCCAGGCTATGGAGAGCTCTCCTCAGCCTGAGATTCCCGCCAGCAGCTCATAGACAGGTGGAGATGACCATGAAAGATAGGCAATGGCTAAGGAGGGTAGCCACTCTAATTGGGAGGCCCCAGGGATCATGGGGCCCAGGAAGACAGCACCTGACCCAGCCTGAGACAAGGGCAGCAGAACAGCATGTGCAAAGGCCTGGAAGTGCACAGACATGTACAGCGTGGGGAAATAAAGGAGCCTCCCATGCAGTCAGTGCATAACACATGAGCTTAGGACTAGATTGAGAATCAGGGGCTCTGTCCAGGGACAATAGAGAGTCAAGCAGGGTGATTTGGGCACCTTGAAGGTCATAATGAGGTGCGTGAAATGAAACTCAGCCTCCAGGTCCAGTTGGATGGTGACCATGGGAATACCTGAGGCAGGAGTTGGAGGTCAAGGACTTGAGGCTACCAGTGGGAAGCCTTGCTCACTCCATGCCCCACCCATGGCCTCACCATTCTCTGATTGCCACCAGACTGCCCGGCGCTGCGGTGCAAAGCTGGTGACTACATTCTGGATGCGATGGCTATGTGGGTTGTCTCGAGCAGAGTAGGGGTGCCGGGAATCACATAGGAAACACTTCTTCTCATCCTGGGTTGAGTGAGGGTTAAGATCATTTCCTCAGTCAGTATGTGCCCCACCCTGACCCAGCCTCCCACCCAGACCCCAGCAGCACCTGCAGGTGACTGACGATGCAGTAGGGCTCGGGACCATGCAGGCCACAGGTGGATGAGGCAGTCAGTCTGTCAGCTCGGCCCACCAACAGGTCACCTGTGGCTGGGTAGCAGCTTCCTCTTGAACAGCCAGGCACATCTAGAGCTAGGGCCTGGGCCAGTGTGGCCACCAGCACTGAAGACAGTGGGTCAGCCAGTTCTGCTGTACTTCCATTCTGTAGCCCCATCCCATGTTCCCAAGAGACAGCCACCCCAGGACCCACCATCACATCCCACAACCCTTGGCTCTCACCCAACCCCCTCACCACTTAGAAGCAGGCCTAGTCGAAGTTCCCAGGGCACAGCCTGTCCCTGCCGGCCCCTCCCTTCGTCCCCTGAGGCCCACTCCATCCTGAGGAGGAAAACAAGGAAAAGAGGAGATGAAGGGTCTTGTGCCCTAGCCCCACTTCTTCCCTTTGGGGTACCATGCTGACCCTGCCCGTGTGGGTCTTTGGCGCATTTCCCTCTGGGCCCTCAGTCGGTCCCAGGGTCTGTCCAGCGGTGCCTCAGCTCAGAGTCTGGCGACTTTAGCGACTTCAAGCAAAGTTGGAAAGCACGGCAGGAAGAAAAGCATGGTGCGGATCCCAGGCAGGCGCACAACACGGAACAGAAGCCGCTGTCCACAGCCACTCCACCCTGACCGCTCCCCCAGGAACCAAACTCTTACCAGATTCCACAAATCTGTATTGTGTCCCTAAGGCCAAATCTATGCAGGGAGATGAGGGGTTTGGTGCTTTAGGCCACCACAGGAAAAGTGTGCACGATGTTGAGGCATGGCAGAAGAAAATGAGAGGTTTCTGATCTGAAATAAAGGGCCAAGTAGCCTGTAGCGGTTGTCATTGGCATCATCATGGAAATCACTGTCAACTCAGCTCTTTGATCCCAGTGTGCCAGCATCAGCGGTGAGGCAGAAGGGTGCAAAAGAGGCACCAAATTCCCCTATTCAGGGGTGTGGGGAGCTTTAGGACAGCCAGAACTGATCAGGACAGGGGCTGAGGGAGACATGGGGAAGGCCACACCTTGCCCGAAACACAGCTCTGGGTAGCTCTGCTGCCCTTAGTCATTGTAGCATGTAGGCAGAAGTGCTGTCAGTATGAAAATGGGCACTGGGTGGTGGATACTACAGTGAGAAACAGCTAATAAATCCGGATCTTCTTTTGTCTGTTAATCCGCTCCGGGCCTTCCAGCCCTCCGGTCCTTGGGGTTGGAATGCGCGCAACCGGCAGGCGCGCGCCCCACCCAGGCCCCTGGGAGCATGGCGGGGGCGGGGCTGGGATGGGGGTTGGAGGTGCTGTCAGTAGAGTCTGAGGGTCTTCAGGGTGAGTAGGCTTGCTTTGAGCTGCCGCAGATGCCACGCATTGTCTGGAACTAGGCAAGGACTACTTGAAACTGCTAGCCTGGGGCTGGGATTGTAGTTCAGTGGTAAAGCGCTTGCCTCGCAGGCACTGGGTTCCATCCTCAGCACCACATAGAAATAAATAAAGATGTTGTGTCCATCTACAACTAAAAAAGTATTTAAAAAAGAAAGAAGCTGAGAGCGGTGACACACGCCTGTAATCCCTGCACTTTAGGAGGCTGAGACATGAGAATTGTGAGTTCAAAACCAGCCTCAGCAATGGCGAGGTGCTAAGCAACTCAGTGAGACCCTGTCTCTACATAAAACACAAAATAGGGCTGGGGATGTGGCTCAGTGGTCGAGTGCCCCTGAGTTTAATCCATGGTACCAAAAAAGAAAGAAAGAAAGAAACTGCCAGCCCCAGCAGGTTAACCTGGGAACTCCTCAGGTACCCACACAAAAGAGCATGGGGGCAGGGCAGGCAATCTACAGGACTTTTGGTACCAGAGTCCAGTCACCTCGAGGTGACTGGTATGTGGTTAACCTAGGGGGTCTCAGATACTACAGTTGAACTCAGAAGTTTAGATCACTTAGCCAGGTGCAGCTCCACCGGGAGCTGAAGCAGGAGGATTGCAAGTTCTAGGCCAGCTTCAGCAATTTAGTGAGATCCTGCCTAAAAAATAAAAATAAAAAGGGCTGGTGATATAGCCTAGTGGTAGAGTGTTCCTGGTTTCAATCCAGGAACACAAGGGAAAAAAGAAGTAGTTCAGATCACTCAGAAATAAAGTTCTATTAGGCTTAGGGGCACTAGATGGCCTCAGGGACTTACAGGATCTCTCCATTCTCTCAATGGGGGGCATCATGGGGTTGGTCATATAGGAGTCACTCAGGGTCAGTTCCCACTCAGTGAAGTCTCTGTTTTCTCAAGATCAAGGAAAGCCGGGCGCGGTGGCTCAAGCCTGTAATCCCAGCACTTAGGGAGGCTGAGACAGGAGAATCGCGAGTTCAAAGCCAGCCTCAGCAACCGCGAGGCACTAAGCAACTCAGTGAGACCCTGTCTCTACATAAAACACAAAATAGGGCTGGGGATGTGGCTCAGTGGTCGAGTGCCCCTGAGTTCAATCCCCGGTACCAAAAAAAAAAAAAAAAAAAAAAAGATCAAGGGATTCCTGGGTCATTATGGGGTCTCACTGAGTCACCCAGGTGGTCCCAGAGTCCTTGCTGGCATCCATAGATGGCAGTCAGCAGGTGACATATGCATTGGCACCCAGCCACATATGGGCAAGCAGATCTGTCGCCTGCTACTCCAGTGCCTGCAGGGTTGGCTCCCTTCTTGCCCAGTGCCTGCTCATTCTGTGCCAAGAGGCACTCCAAGCCTGAGAATCAGGTCATCCGAGCCAGACTTTGATCTCTGTGCTCTCCTATAGCTCTGTAACAGCCACCTGGACCATCTACAATTCCTAGAGCAGATCTGAACCTGAAACCCCACTCTACCCAGATCCTAATGACCCATTTATCACTGCCTAAGTTCTTTTTTTTTTTTTTTTAATGTTATTGTACTTTTTTTTTTTGGTAGTAAGCATTGAACTCAGGGGTACTCTACCACTGAGCCACATCCCCATCCCTATTTTGTGTTTTATGTAGAGACAGGGTCTCACTGAGTTGCTTAGTGCCTTGCCGTTGCTGAGGCTGGGTTTGAACTCGTGATTCTCCTGTCTCAGCCTCCCAAAGTGCTAGGATTACAGACGTGAGCCACCGCGCCCAGCTAAATGTTATTGTATTTTTTTATTCCTTTATTTTATTAGTTTATGTAAAGACTAGACGACCAGGAGGAGATGAATTAAGCCACTGGGCAAGACTGTATTGGAATACACGTTCTCGGGCCGAATCCTCCCGTCCATCAGAGTGTGTCCGGGAGGAATGGTGATGGGTCTCTGGTGCACAGAGAATTCGAAAGGGCCCGGTCAGGAAGGGGAGGGCTTCAGGGCAGGAAGAGACGACCAGAGTCCTTCCTGGATAGGTCAGGAAAAACCCACTGATTGACAGGAGGCATGTCTACTGGTGACGTCAGCATCTGGCTTGCAGCTCCACTTTGCAGCTGCTGACCTATCCCCCTAATTGGACATTTTGGACCCTGACCCAACCTAACAGTTTGTATTTATGTGGTGCTGAGGATTGAACCCAGTGCCTCAGGCATGCTAGGCAAGTGCTCTACCACTGAACTATAGTCTCAGCTCCCCCCCCTTTTTTTTTAAATACGGGCGAGGACATAACTGAGACCTTGCTTCAGCACATGTAGCCAATCTCTAGCCTAAGCTCCACTTCTCATTGTTCCAGAGGGGTCCCCAAGTCCCCAGTTCCCACTGTTCTAAATCTCACCTTGCTCAGGATCCCAGTCATGCCCATGGCCCATGATACCTGTTCTTCTGCCTCTGGGGCCTATCACTGACTCAGGGCAAAACATATCCTGAAGGCCTCAGCTCCACTGGATAGATACTCCAGGACTGGGGTGATATCAACTGCCAGTGCCATCTGGACCAGGCACCCTGCCATGGGGAGCAAATATTGGGAGTCATAGAAAGGTTACATTAAGGTAGCAACTAGGTTGAATATTCACATTGTCAGGAGAGAATGAGGATCACAGCAGTCATTGGACATGGATGCAAGGGAGATGAGGGGGACAAATGGGTTATCACCTCCTGTACACTGGCCTCCAGGCTCTGAAGTGCCAAACTTGCTACCCATAGCCCTTGCTCTGCATGGGTCCACTCCTCAGCCAGAACCATCTGAACATCCAGCTGTTGGGCCCTGCCTTCTGAACATTCACCTGGTCTGCTGTGCATGATGGAGGATGTCTTCAGCTCTTGGAAGATCCAGGCCCACAGCATCTGGTGCAAGAAAAGCACCCTGGATTTGATCCAGCAGGGAAGCAATGCCTGCTGCCTCACCCTGCAGGAGGGACACAGCTAGCCCACATCATAATACCAGCTTCACACTTGTAACAGCTGCACCTTCATCTATTGGGAAGGGAGAGATTTTGAACCTTAATCCTATTACCTCACCAAATGAGTCCTGATCCTAACCTCTCATTGACTCTGCCTCAAAATGACTCCCCAATAGCATGCATAAGAAGCTTACAAAAAACAATTGTGAAACTTTCATAATTTCACAAATTAGTTGTTAAATGGTATGTAGACTGAAATCAGTCATAGTAGGATTACTTATGCCGTGGAAATTAATAAAGTCTACAAAGAAGTCTTCTTGATTCCCAGCCAGTTGTCAAACATTTACCAGCAGACTAGTGCCACCCACTGATCACTGGTCAGCCCTAGGAATACTCCTCATTTTGGAAGGAGTTTCAGGACAATATCCTGGATGGCCACCTGTCCCCCCCAGCTGTGAACAGACATGTAACAAGTAGACATATACACATGAGGAAGCTCTGGATGATCTGAATAGTTACTTGCATAGAAGCTAAGGCCCCACAGCTGCCTTGAACAATGATGTCATGTTTCCTGTGCCTGGATTCCTTTCTGTGGCCCGGATTTGTTGTAGCTGGTAAGAGTGGAGGTAATATGTAAATTGTCTTCTACAATCTCATTTTTGAGGCATAGCCTCCTGTGCCTCCCCCTACAGCTCTCATCCATATCCCCATGGCTTTGTACCATTGCTGATGTTGCTCCAACATTGTGACTGTTAAGTTCAGGCTATAGGAAAAGTTGTAGAAAGCAATCAGAGCCCACTGGGCAGTGGGCAAGGTCCCAAGGCAAAGGGTTCTCATACCACAGTGTATAAGAACACAGGCCTGCTAAAGTCCCCAATGCTTGTATTCCTGCAAATAAAATGGGAATGCATGTGCCAGATTTCCTGTTGCCTTATACCCAGCATAT
>PVHX01016146.1:10492-44307 GCA_004024805.1 Geosciurus inauris
GCCCTATTTTGTGTTTTATTTAGAGACAGGGTCTCACTGAGTTGCTTAGCGCCTTGCTATTGCTGAGGCTGGCTTTGAACTCGCGATTCTCCTGTCTCAGCCTCCCAAAGTGCTGGGATTACAGGCTTGAGCCACCGCGCCCGGCTAACTCCTTCATTTTCAATCCCCATATAACTAACTGTCCTTGTGAGCCACCCTGTCCCACAGACAAGCTTCTCTGTCTACTCCTAGGCATACAGAACTGCCTCAGGGTGCTATCTGGTCTTCTAAGTGCAGCTATGGCCTGGGCTCTGAGCATTATCTCCTGGGAAGGGATCTGGGCTTCAGTATGTACAGGGGATGAGAAAGGTGGATAGAAGAGTACTCAGGGCTCCATTCCATGAGGCAGGAGCAATCCATCTCCATATACACAGTACACTTGGTCCCTTCCTCCTGCCACAGCTTAGCTCCTCTCACCAGTCACCCACCTAGCCTCACCTTGGGTTCCTGTGGCCTTCTGGGTAAAAGTCAAGCCTTTACATAATCTAGATCCCAGGATAAATACTTCCATGCATTCCTGCTGTCTCCTGATCTGTGACTGTCTTTTTTCTTTTTCTTTTTTTTGGTACCAGGGATTGAACTCAGGAGCACTCGACCCCTGAGCCACATCCCCAGCCCTATTTTGTGTTTTATGTAGAGACAGGGTCTCACTGAGTTGCTTAGCGCCTCGCTGTTGGTGAGGCTGGCTTTGAACTCGCGATTCTCCTGTCTCAGCCTCCCTAAGTGCTGGGATTACAGGCTTGAGCCACTGCGCCCGGCTCTGTGATGACTATCTTTTAGCTACAACCTATTCTGTGGCCCACAGTGCCTAAGTTAATGTAGTCTTTTTCTTCCTGTAAGGGAATGGAGCATTGGTTTGACCAGGGGTGCCCTCTGCTCCATGATTCCTCACTCAAGGAAAACCATTTGACTCCCATAACAATGACCAAACAGACCAACTTTTGACCTTCTGTATCCCTGACTCTGAGAAGCTGGCTGGAGACCTTCCTCACTCTTTTTTTTTTTTTTTTTAAAGTATTTGTTAGCATTTAATGAACCTCCAGAGCTCCAGGTGGCTTTAAGCCACCAGACCTTCCTCATTCTTTTTTTTTTTTTTTAAATTTTTTGTTTAGTTGTAGATGGACACAATGTCTTTATTTTACTGCTTTGTATGTGGTGCTGAGGATCGAACCCAGGGCCTCACGCATGCGAGGCAGGCGCTCTACCGCTGAGCTACATTCCCAGCCCACCTTCCTCACTCTTAATCCCAAACTTCTTTGCCTGTGTCCAGCTGTCTACTCTTTTTTAAAAAAATTTATTTATTATAAGGTATACATGACAGCAGAATGTATTTTCATTCATTGTACACAAATGGAGCACAAATTTTTATTTCTCTGGTTGTACACAATACAGAGTTTCACCATATGTGCAGTCATACATGTACCTGGGGTATTGTTGTCCATTTCATTCCACCATCTTTCTTGCACCCATGTCCCATCTCCTTCCCTCTCTCCCCTTTGACCAAAGTTTCTCCATTCTTCCCATTATGAATCAGCATTCACTTATCAGAGAGAACATTTGGCCTTTGTTTTTTTGGGATTGGCTTACTTTGCTTCAGCTGTCTACTCCTTAAGTTACCGTAGGGTCCCCCATGCAGAGTGAAGAAGACTTCAGGAGTGCCTGTACCTGCTGCAATACCCCATCCATAGCCTGCCAAATGTCCATCCTGGCCCCCATCACCACAGCCAGGAATCCCCTGGCATAGGACAAATACCTCCTAGGCCGTAGCTGCCTAGGAATAGAACAATTGGAGTAGAGCCAAATGTTTAGTCCCAGGAAGTGAAGCAGATAGGACAGAACCTTCTCCAGATGTGAGAAGGAACATCTGGAGCCATAGGCACATATCTGGCACCTCAACCCTGAGATACCCTCTCTGCAGAGGCAGGCACCCACGTGTGGTTCATAATCATGTAAGATGGAACCCTGTGGGTCATAGGCACAGCCTGCAGAGGAAAGAGAGGGTCAGGGCCAAGAGCAGAGGGCACTAGCCCTGCTTTACTTTCAAGAATGCTGACGGGGGCTGGGGCTGTAGCTCAGTTGTACAGCGCTTGCCTCGCATGCATGAGGCCCTGGGTTCGATCCTCAGCACCACATACAAACCAATAAAATAAAGACATTATGTCCATCTACAACTAAAGAAAAAAAATTAAAAAAGAAAAAAAAAAGAATGACTTTAAGCCAGGCGTGGTGGCTCAAGCCTGTAATCCCAGCACTTTGGGAGGCTGAGACAGGAGAATCGCAAGTTCAAAGCCAGCCTCAGCAGTGGCGAGGCACTAAGCAACTCAGTGAGACACTGTCTCTACATAAAACACAAAATAGGGCTGGGGATGTGGCTCAGTGGTTGAGTGCCCCTGAGTTCAATCTCCAGTACCAAAAAAAAAAAAAGAATGACTTTAAGTATGAGTGCATACCAGTCCTCACCTGCTGAGAACAGCCATGGGCAGTGGCTTCCATCTGACCAGAGAAGCCATATTGCATAACAGACTTTGTTATTTGTTTTGCTGTGCTGGGGGTGGAGGCCAGCGTCTTGCACATTCTAGGAAAGTACTCTGCCACTGAGCTATGTGAAAAGCATGCACAACAGCCTTTGAGCAGGAAAACAGCACAAGACCCAGGGGCTCCACAACCTAGTCAGGGATCAATCAGGGTCAGGGAAGAGTTACCCAAGGGGTCCTCTCTGTGGGAATCCTCTGCCTAGGCTTGCCAACTATTTTTTTAAACAAATGTTTTCACAAGTATCTCTTCAAGTTTTATGAGGGGGAACAGCAATAAATGTGTTATGTTCTTCCTCAGGGAAATCTCACCTTCTCCCTTGCCACTCCACATTCTGTGGCCCTATAGGGCAGCCTCATCCTTCTTGAAGGATTGTATGAATAAATGCCCTTCTTGCTTCTGCACTCCTGCTCTGGATCAACCCAAAATCCATCCTGACACTGGGAGTACATGTGAACCACAAATTATGCTCCTCAGAAGTATTGATTTATGACCTGAGAAAAGAGAGTAAAGACCAATCAGAAGAGGTAAAAAGCCTTCTTTGGAAGAGAAAAAACAGGAGTGCTCAGCCTACATACACACATGCACACACAAAGTCTTCTCTTAGCCCTGCTCTTGCCCCAGGCATCACTCACTTTTGCATTTGGCTGAGGGTCTCTCCCCTACTGCCTTCTCTGGTATGACCCATTGACCAATCTCCACCTTCCCACATCACTAGTCTTTGCCTTGCATCAGCCCACTGAGTTTTCATCTCCTAACCTGTTGTGCTTTGCTCCTCCATGTCCTGAGCTGCATATCCACTGAGTCCTATGCCCTCACTCCCACACTGCCTGAGTCTAACTTCCACCTCATCAAGGATATAAGAACATGATTCAGGAAGGTTTCATCTTCTGTTCCTGTTCTCTCTGCTTCCTAGCTGCCATGAATGGAACACCACACCTTGTATATATAGTTAATAATATGGGCCCGTCCTTAAGTGTCTTAGGAGAGGAGGGCTCATTAGTGAGGAATTTGGAGAAACTTCGGAAGACAGTAAAACACTCCCAAGATTACTGTTCGGGGCCATCTGGCGCACTAACGAGCTCTTGGTGCTTCAGAACTTTCAACCTTTGATCCTGTGAGTTTTGGAACCTGGCCAGTTCCCACCTCACAGAGATTTAACAACCCAAGGCCAGTTGCATAACGCCGGACTGCATATTGGGAGGGGTTGCTGTGCCTTTTTAAGTCCTCCAAAGGGGAAAGAGAGAGAAGAAGAGATCCAACTGGAGAAGAGGGAATCTGATGCTTTGAGTATAGAAGAAGGAATTTGACTTGTGGGGAAAAAAGCTGACCCTCACCTATGTTTCTTTTACCCTACCCTTGGTGTTGCTCCTTTTACCCGAGGATAGGTGTTGAAGGTGTTGATGATGTTTTGAGTAAAGAAGAAGGATTTTGAGGATGATGATGATGCTTTCAGTGTACTTGCAAACCCGTGTGGTGTTATCTGGTGTTGATTGGTGAGTGCTTATTGGGCTGGAGCCGCTCTCTCTTTCTTTTTTTCTATATTATTGATTCATTATATACAATATTCAATATTGCAAAGTATAACTGTTGCTTGCTTATTGTTATATTATCTCATATTAAAGCTTATAAAACCCATCCTGTTGTGAGGCTGGTGATTCACCCCACGAATCTGCCTAGATAAATTAGTCTGGGATCCAGAGCAAGACACACCTCTATCACACCCTTCTGCCATAATATTCTGCGGACCCAGAACAATGAAGTTGACCCATCATGGACTGAACCTCTGAAACTATGAGCCAAAATAAACTTTTCCTTCTCCAAGTTGTTTTTGTCAGGAATTTTGGTCAAAGCAATGAAAAACAGACTAATACAGGGACTCATCCAATTCACTCATTACTCTTGGAAACACTTATTTCCCAAAGCCATCCTGCACTTCCCGTGCCAGATCTTTTTTTTTGGTAATGGGGATTGAACTCAGGGGCACTCGACCACTGAGCCACACCTCCAGCCCTATTTTTGTGTTTCATGTAGAGACAGGGTCTCACTGAGTTGCTTAGCGCCTCGCCATTGCTGAGGCTGGCTTTGAACTCATGATTCTCCTGTCTCAGCCTCCCTAAGTGCTGGGATTACAGGCTTGCACCACCATGCCCGGCTGTGCTGTGCCAGATCTTAATCCTAACCCTCTGCCTGTGCCTCCTTGGCTCCTTCCCAGCTCCCACAACCCCTGATCTATCGTATTCACTGCTTGCCATGACCCACTTTCAGTGGTTTGCTCACACACTGATACATGGTTGCATGTGGGGTCAGGTTAATGCAGCTCCATATCCACACTTCCTCAGGCTTTGCTACAAGCTCATAGTTAATGTCATGAAGCTATTTGCAGCCACGTACATAAGTATTGGTGGTAACATAAACATTCACCAGATAAAAGTCACATGCAGTCATAGGAAAGCACATGTTTGCTCACACCTAATACCACAGTAGAACATAGGCTTACTAGCTGGGCGTGGTGGTGCACACTTGTAATCCCAGCACTCTGGGAGGCTGAGACAGTAGAATCATGAGTTCAAAGCCAGCCTCAGCAATGGTGAGGCACTAAACAACTCAGTGAGACCCTGTCTCTACATAAAACACAAATAGCACTGGGGATATGGCTTAGTCGTTAAGTACACCTGAGTTCAATCCCTGGTAGAAAAAATAAATAAATTTAAAAAAAGAACATAGGCTTACTAACTGGGTGACACAAGTTGCAAAATGTGTTGGGCGTGACAGCTACAAGGCTCACAGTCCCAGAAGTCCTCGAGGTTCTAGAACAGAGGGGCGCATTGGCTGCAGTCTGCCCAAGTGCTGGTGTTGCAGGTGCACTATCCAGTAATCTGACTGCAGAAGTAGGCTTCAGGTGAGAGGGGAACCATATGGGAATAGTGCCCTGGAGGGTCAAAGGTACAGCCTGGGGAGGAAAGGCTTGGCAGGAGCTGCAGAGGGAAAACTACATCGTCTTTTGGTGGTGTCTTCATCCACCCCACTCACACATTGAAGTCAGCAGTTGCCTGGACACAGAGCACTGCTGTGGGAGCCAGTTCTACAGCAGGTACATACAGGCCATAGCTATGATACAAACAGCACTGGCAGTGCCCACAGAGAAGATCATAGGCAGCAGGAACATGGGAACTGGTATTATTGTTGTACTCGCAGGGCCAGAATGAGAAATACATGGCCAAGGGCACCCAAAGTAGTTGGAAAAGCAGCAGTCACAGTGAAGGCTAGGATTGGGGTGTATGTGGTTTTCATTTGGGCCTGTGGGTCACACATACCTACAATAGTTATATTATAGCCCATATTCCTGGCTAGGTTGGCTAGCTTTTTGTTACTGTGACAGAATAACTGAGAAGAACAACTTACAGAGTTTAGATTTATTTTGGTTCATGGCTTCAGAGGTTTCAGTCCAAGGTTGGCTGCCTCCACTTGCTTTGGGCCTAAGGTGAGGCAGAACATTATGATGAAAGGACATGATGGAAAATTTTCTCACTTCATGGTCATCAGGAATCAGAGAGAGTGAGAGAGTGAGTGAGCTGGAACTAAGATATAGTCCCAAAGAGTACATTCCCAAGGACCTTCAATCTTCAACTAAGCTCTACCTCCTACAGTTTCCAACACCTCCCAATAGTCCACTCAGCTATAAATACATCAATGAATTAATCAATTTGTAAACTTAAAACCCTCATGATCCAATAACTTCCCCAAAGCTCCACCTCTGAACATTGTTGCATTGGGGACCAAGACTTCAACATACGAGCTCTTGGGTGACATTCCAGCTCCATACCACAACATTGGCTTACACTGCCCATAAGTGCCCCCATTTTGCCTTCCTTTTGCAGAAAAGGAACTCTGTAAATATAGGTGTCCAGCCTGCAACTCAGCATATAGGTAGTGTTAAGGTTTGGATGTGAGGTGTACTCCTCCCCAAATTCATGTTAGACAATGCAGGAATGTTCAGAGGTGAAATGGACAGATCATGAGAGCTATAACAAAATCAGTGGATTAATCTGTTTAATGGATTAATAAGTTGAATAGATTTCTAGGTGATAACTATGGGAGGTGGGGTATGAGTGGAGGAAGTAGGTCACTAGGGGCATGCATTTGAGCATTCTATATCTTGTCCCTGGATCATGGTGCTTTTTCTGCTTCCTGGCTGCCATAAGCTGACAGTTTTATTCTATCATCACCTTCTGCCATAATGTTCTGCCAAACCTCAGGCTCAGAATAATGGAGTTAGCTGACCATGGATGAAACCTCTGAAACAAAACTAAATTTTCACCCTCTAAGTTGTTCTTGTCAGGTATTTTGATCACAGTGATGAAAAGCTAATATAGGTAGGATATACAAAGATTTGTCATGTGGACCTGGTCAGATTGTGAATAAGTGACTAGAACTGTGGGTTTGCCACTGCAAACCATGCCTCATCTGCATAGCCAGGTGCACAGAAGCACAGGACATGCCCACTTGTGCTGTCCACATGGCAGGAACTCCTTAATAGAGGCCAGAGCCAGGGTACCTAAGACAAGAGGCAGGGCCAGTACTGCAGGCCCAAGCCCAGGGTAGGGTTTCTATAGTAGTCACCCAAATACATGGGGACAGTAGCACACAAATAGTCCACTCATCATAATTTCTGCCCAACATATCCAATGGGAGTGTTCATCTTTCACAGTGCTTATTGTTGATCGCCTCATGCCAGTCCTGGCAGATACCTGTAAGTGGGTGGCACAATTCAGCCTGCTCATTGCAGGCATAGAGATAGCAGTGTGGGAAGCCCCATCAATGGAGGAGATAGTGGTCACAGTAGTGACGAGCAAGTCCTAGAGGCATGTGATATGCATTGCCCACTCACAGGGTTATGGATGGCACTGGTAGCACTCTCAGCATGATATTGGTACTCTGTGGGGAGTGAGAGGGGAATAAACTCATTCAAGAGAAGTAATGGTTGGCTCTTGACCCCACATCCAATGACCCAAAAGCTCATCACTGTAGCTGGTAGGCCCAAAGCCCACTTATTCCAGGTAAGTAGTGATCAAAGATATAATCAATGATGTGGAGACACCAGCGACACTGCCTATCCAGCAAGGCATGCTCCATGTTTCAGTGAACTCTTCAGGTGGTACTCATATGCTGGCAAGAATGGCAAGATCAGATGAACTTCATGGTGCTTCTCCTACCCCTGCCATGCAGCCTGCCTGGCAGAACTTCAGGCAGCCCCAGGGTCCACAGACCTCTATCCAGGCAACTCCTTTACACATGGCAGGTGCACAACCTAACAGGAGGGTGGAAGGCAACAGGCTGGGGGCAGTAAAACCCGGTCGCTAGATAGACAGGGGCAGTCCCTTGGTCTTGTGTAGATGTGTTGGGGTAGGCCAGAGGGCATACTGAGACCAACAGGGTGTCAGTATCCTCAACATTCTGGTCCAGTCCTCTCTCACACTGTTCTGGGAATTATATAGACTCTGTCCAAGACACTGAACCTCCAATTATGCTGACAACCCCCACCTGGATTTCCTAATCTTCCTAGCTTTCCTTACCTTCAAGCTCTTCCTTCCAATAGTTCTCTCTGGACACTAACTCTTTCCTTGGCTCCAATGTCTGAGCCTTGATTTCTTCCTGCCTCTGATCCTCTTAGACACTCACAGGTAGCCAGGCATCAGCTGGCTTAAGGCCCTGCCTGGTCAAGCTCCACCTCAGCAATGTGCCTGGTAAAATAGAAGAATCCAAAATGAAGCTCATGGTAGTGGTGGCCAAGGACATAGAGGTGGCATAGACAGAGACTCTTCCCTGCAGAACACCTAAGCAAGCACAGGGGCAGAGAGTGGGCAAGAACTCTAGATTCTTGCCACTTTACCCCAACTCTCAGGTGCTGTCTTATACCTATTGTTGTAGAAGTCCCCAAAGTCACAGTCATAGGTCTGGCAACCTGAGGGTAGTGCCACTGCTCAGACACCAGAACTCAGGCTCTAGGAGAAAGTAGTCAGGTGGGCAAGGGCAGGAAATCCACAGAGGAATAGGAGGGTTAGGGACCTCTGGAGTCATATACTGGGACTGCTTGTGGAGGTACAGGGAGTGAGTACACAGTTTGAATGCTCCTTTGTCTGTGGTTGAGAGGGAGAGGGGAGGCCTTTGTGCATTCCTGGTAGGCTTCACAGAAGTAGATAAGAAGGACACAGAGGAAAAGAGTGGGTGGGGTGGGGTAATGAATATAGGACACAGCTAGAGTTTAAAAAAAAATTTATACACATGGTTCATAACATTCAACGCAAGAAGTCCTGGGGTAGTGGTGCATGCCTGTAATCCCAGCTACTTGGGACACAGGTAGGAGGATAGCAAGTACAAGGCCAGCCTGGGAAACTTAGCAAGACCCTGTCTCAAAATAAAAAATAAAAATGGATGGGTTGTAGCTTAGTGGTAGAGCACTCCTGGGTTCAATCTCTAGTAACATGGAATTGGGGGAGAAGGGGATGGAGTTATTCTTTTGAGCTGTCTTCCTCCATGAAACACTTTTAAATTTAGTGTACTGTTGTAACATGTGATATTTAATCACTTTCTTTTCTTTCATTTTTTTTTTTTTTTGGTATTGGAGATTGAACTCAGGGGCACTCAACCACTGAGCCACATTCCCAGCCCTATTTTGTGTTTTATGTAGAGACAGGGTCTCACTGAGTTGCTTAGTGCCTCGCCATTGCTGAGGCTGGCTTTGAACTTGTGATTCTCCTGTTTCAGCCTCCCTAAATGCTGGTATTACAGGCTTGCGCCACCATGCCCAGCTTTTCTTTCATTCTTAAAGCTCCCACCTGAGGGCATATACTAGTTCTGGTAGCTATGGTGGGACTGACCAGTTCAGTAAATGGCACCCACCACGTGCAAGGCCCAAGGCCCAATCTACAACTTACAGTCACTATTTCTTTTTTTCCTTTCTTCCCCCTACTCATCTCTCTCTCTCTCTTTTTGTATTGTGTATTGAATCCAGGAGTGCTTTACTACTGAATATATTCTCAGTCCATATTATTTTTATTTTGAGACTCATTAAGCTGACAACGCTGGCCTCAAACTTGTGATCCTCCAGACTCCGGCTTTTGAGTTGCTGAGATTCCAGGCATGCACCACCACACTCAGCTAGTCACTATTTATTTGGCCTTATACTTGTTAAACTCCTAGAAGCTTGGCATCTAAGGTCAAGGCCAAATCAAAGGGTGGGTCAAGGTTTGCCAGACAACCGCTCCAGTGCCATTCAGAGACAGTATTTGCAGTGACCTGTCCCGTTACAGGGATCACACAGGCCCTGAGGTTTGCACCTTCAGGTTAAGGCAGAGGGCACTCTGATTTCTGATAGGACTGTCATGGAGTAGGTGGGGCATGTGTTATCAGGTCAGTGTTTGGGGACATGGGGTTGGAGACCACTCTGAGGGTTGCTCATGCGGGCAGCCCTTCGGCTCAGTGGAACTCATGCCTTAGAGACCAGGCTATCAGGAATAACAGCACTGACCCCAGACATGGATTCATAAACTCCCTTCTAGGCCACCCACAGGTTCACAATCACAGGTTGGATCAGTGGTCAGAGGTTAAGGATGCAATTAGGTCATAAGTCACCACGGAGCTGAAGAATCAGGATCAGAGCTGGGACTGGAGGTAGGAGGACTCACGTCTATAGGATCAAGGTGAACAAGGATCCTCCCTGGGCTTACAGTTGAAGGCCTGGTCCGTGCTGATACAAATCACACACACCCTCCATTCACATTGCCAGATGACAAAAACAGAGCCATGTGAAAGTGACAACTGAAGGCATGTCTGCGCCACTCATTCTGGGGCAGAATCAGAAAGGTAGACATAGGGTGGTCTGACCCATGGCAGGTTTGGCAGGCAGAGTAGGACATGGCACCTACTCAGGCAGGCATGGGGGTGCCCACTCTGTTGCAGGTCCTGGTGGTACTCAGTGAACACCAGCTATATAGATGCATAACTGTATGGTGGTGTCAGACCTAGCAGGGAGGATGGTAATAAGGGTGCCCTCAGCTTACCCATTCTACCACAAGATATCCCTCCCATGGTCCTTACCGTGCTTTCCACATTGGCTGGGGCCCCAGGTGCAGGCCTGCACTTAGAGGTATGATCATGGCATGGCAACTGCTTCTGACCTTGAACTCATAGAAGACATACTAATAGAAGAGGTATGTCTTGAGGTCCCTCAGGGGCCTGTCACCCAGTGTATATAGTTCAGGGAAGTTCACATGGAGGCTACTCATATGTAGGAGTGCTGGAGACACAGGTCAGACTTCAGGTGCCTCATATCTCTATGGCTGGGATGGAGAGAAAGAAATGGCAGGCAGTCTCTTGTCTCTCTGCATCCTTGCAGTCATCTCCTCAAGCACCCATGCTGTGGGACTCCTCCATCCCTGATCCCCTTAGTGTACCATCCTAGAATAACTACAGCCTCCTTCATGGTGATAATTCCACCACTGCACTCAAAGTTCCATTTTTCCAGCTCTGATGTTGCTCCTAAAGATCCCACTACTTCCTAGACACTTCATTCTGGCATCTTCACATATCTGAAAACTGCTTACCCCAATGCAGTAAAGAATTCCACTCCTAGCCAGACATGGTAACACATGCCTGTAATCCCACCAGCTCAGGAGGCTGAGGCAAAAGGATCACAAGTTTAAAGCCTTTAGCAACTTAGCAAGACAGTGTCTTAAGAAAATAAATAAATAAAAGGGCTGGGGATTTGCCTCAGTGATTAAACACCCCTGGGTTCAATCCCTGGTACAAATTTTGTTTTCTTTAATTAATTAGGGCTGTTGATACAGCTCAGTTGGTAGAGTGCTTGCCTCACATATATAAGGCCCTGGGTTCAATCCCCAGCACCACACACAAAAAAATTAATTAAATTAAAGGGCTGGGGACATGGCTCAGTGTTAAGCACCTCTGGGTTCAATCCCTAGTACCAAAAAAAAAAAAAAAAAAAAAAAAGAAAGAAAAAGAAAAGAAAGGATTCCACTTCTCAGTCCTTCATCCAAACTAGAAATCTGCACATCATCCAATCTAACCACCTAAGTTATTAGTTGGTTTCATTATTTATCAATTGTCTTTCTTGCTTTCATGTTAGCTCCAACAAGAGAGATACCCTGTCCAACTGCTGCCCATCAAACTGCCTAGAAAATACCTGACAGAGGGTAGGCTCAAAGAACCCTTATCAGATGGACAAATGGATTCTTTTTTTTAAAATATTTTTTTAGTTATAGATGGACACAATGTCTTTATTTTATTGCTTTGTATGTGGTGCTGAGGATCGAACCCAGGGCCTCACGCATGTGAGGCAAGTGCTCTACCGCTGAGCTACAATCCCAGCCCTGACAAATGGATTCTTGATTCCTCTTTCTGTTCTGCACCTTAAGCACCAAGCTGAGGCTATCTCATGTGTCTTTCTCTACAGGCCTCCCCTCTTTCCTCTGCAGGTTGCAGATCCAGTGTGAGGGCACAGGATAAACAGCTAGTAATAGCTCAAATTAAAGTGGGGAGGGAGTACCTAGTGCATGTAGAAAAGTCTTGTTTAGAGTCTATCCTTCTCTGGTATCTCCATGGACTGCCTCTGCTGGTTATGATTACATAGCTCTCTAGTCCTTTAAACAGAAGACTTATTTACCAGAAAGGGTTCTTATCCAGAGATGTCTTGGTGCCACCTAGAGGCAACTGCAGGGACAAGAGGGACCGACAGGCAAGGATCATTACTCTAGAGGGGCAATGACAGGAGGACCACAACAGGATAGAGTTATAAGGAGCAGTCACAAAAGTAGAGATGAGGACAACAATGGGGACCATAACAAAGGACTACAATAGAGCTCCATAAAGGGGTTCAGTGATGGGGCAGAGATAGGAGATAAACAGAGATGGCTCCCCATTGCAGTCCTATGCTCTTGGCACAGGTATAGGAAACAATAATGGGAAGCCAACACAGGGACCATAATAAAGGACCCTGATGGAAAATGACCCTGGGAAACTGAGCTGGCTAGCTTGCCTGCCCTGCCTTGCCAGTGCAGACCCCTCAAGCAGGACCTATTTCCCCACAGTATCTGGCTTTGTCCTGACATTCCAACAGCACAGGATAATTTGGGTCCTCCACTAGAATGGCAGGGTCTAGAACTTTGAAAATTATCTAAGAGGAGGAAACAGGCTTCAGGCTCTGGTTTCACCCAGCCTCCCCCTTCCTCTCTGGAGATGACCTTGCCCTCAGAGGAAGGCTCAATGTCATGGACAGGGTCACTGACCTTGTGGACACGGGCAGGCGAGAATTCCAGGGAAGAAGCATGAACAATTATTGGCAAAGCCTTGGTACATGTGCTAGGAGTGGCCATGGTCCACTGAGTGCTCAAAGAGCAGACACAGGAAGGGGGCCTTGGGTCACCAGGGATAAGCATCATTGGTGACCATGAAGTAAAGAAGCATAGGATCAGCACTTGCTGGGCAAGCCTTCAAGCTGGGGCATTAGGACACTTTTCATCATAATGAAAGGGTTAGAGACATCCTTTAGGTCCAGATAAACGGTGACAGTTCCAACACAGGCAACCTTAAGGCCTAGTCCATAATCAGGCCTTGACCCCAGACTCCCACACAGGGCCATGCCAGCACTCTTATCATTCTCTGCCTGTCACCAGGTCTTGTTGCTTGCATAGCCACTCTGGGAGATACCATTCTCAATGTCATTACCTCCCTAGTCCCAAAAGTCACAAAAGCAGCAATTCTGAGTTGTCAGGGAGGGCCCAAGGAGATTGGCCAGGCAGAGGCGCACAGTCAGCTTCTTACTCCATTTCATAGCACAGGGTGCTCCCTTCAGCCCCCAGCAATACCCAGACCCCATAGGACCTAACCTACTCAGTACACCCCAGAGACACTGCTCCCACAACTCAAAGACAGCCATCTCCAGAGCTCTCACTCTCTTATCCACCCGCAGATGAGGGACAATGCAATAGAGTTTGGGGCCATGGAGGCCACAGGTGGATGAAGTATGAGGTTCTGGCTTATGACCAACAACCAAGTTGCCCCTTCCTTGTATGGAAAGCACATCTGGCACCATCTGGGCAACTGATCTAGGAGCTGGGACTGGGAGGTGTAGAGTCTTAAGTAGAAATCTGAGATACCCCTACCTCATCCCACCCCATCAGGAGGCCAGATTCCTCCTCCCCTTCTGGTTGGTTCTCTTATAAACAACCAACCCCTCACCCACTGGTGGCAGCAACAGAACTGGAAGAAGGGGACCCAACCCTACTGGGAATCCTACATGCTGGGAGCTGAAATCAGGCCTGAGGGAGAATACAGAGTGGGTCCCAAACTGGGCTGCCCTTGAAGAGGTAGTGTGGCCCTTAGGCTGTTTCCCATACTCACACTGGAAGAAGAACCCACAGGGGTAAGTAGCATGCAGGTTTGTAGGGTTATAGCACAGCGGGTTGCAAAGATGTCCTCAGAGTTTGGAGAACCAACCAAGGGAGGACAATACACCAAGGGGAAGGATGTTAATAATTACATAGCAGTACCCAGAAGCAAAAGAAAGGCAGAGAGGAGCATCTAGAGCTTCGCCACAGGTCCACTATTCAGGGCAACTGGCAATAGTGGGGCCCAGACAAACCCAGGCACAGAAAAGATCTGATTCTCATTCAAACAACCACTCCCCCCACCCCACCAGCCCTGACACACTGTCCCCAGGAACCTCTGGGCAATTTGTCTCCCACCATATGGCCCTAGCCACTGCCATTCAGCCTGGGCAACTAGTGATGCAGCACTGATAGGCAGGGCAGCTCGCTGCATTCAAGGTCCAGCCCTCTCTCCAAAGCAGGATGTGCCAATAATGCCTGAAACATACAGGTCTGTATTAGGGAGCATGGTGAAACTGCACCTGGCAATAAACAAAGCACTTGGAATGCTCTGCTGATGAGGCAGAGGTGGAAACTCTCCTCACTCTACTAACAAAGATACCAAACTAAGAAAATTCTTTGGTCAGTGAAGGCAGGCTGTGGTCCTAATTAGATGTCCAGTACTTTGCCACCAACTGGAGAAAGAGGCTAGTACATTCTCAACAGAGGCACTCCAACCCTTTTAAGCCTGGGCCCATCCCAGACCAAGCCAGGCTGTCTTTTTGGCCCCAAGAGCAGTACCACAAAAATTCCCTTCCCTGACCTAAAATACTGCTAGCTGCAAGGTTCCCCACTGAGCTGCCCAGTCCCACTAGATGGGGTCTGACTGGATAAAAACTGGGGCAGCCTCAAGGTGAGGTATCATACCTCACAGTGGCTTTGCCCCTACACTCATGGGATGTCTCTCACATACCCACAGAAGCCAGTATCCAAGTTCCCACTCATCTTTTCAGAATGGCCTGGGAGCTTCCCCTTTCTGCCATCCCACACCATCACTCAAACTGATGACCTGACTCAGGCTACTGGTACCCTCTCTGGCAGTCCTAAGCCAACATTCCCTAAATGCTCAAGTTGGCTTGCAGCAGCCACACAAAAAAAAGACCATGGAGGGTGGGCAGGGAGACTGGAAGGTGGAAAGGTATAAAACATGATAGATGGAACAGTGGACATACAACTTGAAGAACAAGTCACAGTGCATTGCGCCATAAGAACACCCCTCCCACCACCCACCCCACCACAAATCCTCCAGTTTCTGAAAGGAGACTGGCAGCTGCTGGGGCCCTGGAGAGGTACCCAGAATCCTCAAGGTTGCAGAGTCCACAGGCATGGCACACTGTGCCACTGGCCACACATACAGTTGGGCTGTTTTCTCAAACACTGCTGTATGAAGGAATCAGGCTGTTGAGTATGGCAGCAATGGCTGGAGCCATATTATAGGAGACAGGTTCACACGGAGTATCTGTTGGGCCTGCTGCCGAACCTCATCATCTGAGGACTGCCTGTCTACCTTTATAGCCCGGAACTTTAGTTGTTTTGCTGTTCCTGGCCCCAGCCATGCCTTAGGAGATCGGGGCCCAAGCCGTGTTCTCTTCTTGGGAGGAAGGTCCTTTGCTTCCTCAGCCCTTTTCCTCTTCTGCCCCACACTCTCAGAGTGGCTTTTCTGGCCCTTCCTTGCAGTCCTGGCCTGAGCAGATCCCTTTGGCCTGCCCCTGCCCTTGGGCTGGGTCCAAGCCACCTTGGCCTTGGCCCTCACTGCCTTGGCCGTAGCCTTGACTCGTGCTGCGCTGACTTTGGCTGCCTTGACCTGTGTTCGAGCCATGTTAGCATGGGCACAGGTAGCTTTGACCAGTGTTCGAGCGGGCTTGGCCTGGGCTGATTTGGTGCTCAGGGCAGAGCCACCTTTCATTTGCAGGCCATTGAGGGAACCAGTGGTTCTATAGGTCTTGCTCTGGAGTCCAGTGCCTTGTTGGGGTCCAGCCCCAGGGCTTTTGCGAGTCAGACACTTGGGGCCCTTGTTTGTGGTTTTTCTGGGAGCTTTGGGTCGGGGGTTCCCTGGACCCTTCCCTGAACCTTTCCGCAGCTTCAGGGGAGAGTCTGCAAGTGAAAGTTTTAGTGACTGTGCCTTGTGCTTAGCACCTAAGCAAGGCATGGGAGTCTTGAGTGGAACCAGAGCCTCAAGGACAACAGAAAGCCGCATGGCAGGGTAGACACCTGGATAGAGGTGAGCAGGGAAGCCCACTGTTGCACCCTTGGCACGGCTGGCACTTGACTGCTTCAGGGAGCTCAGCAGCAGGTTGGTGGTAGCATGTTTGGCAAGGGCTGGTGTGGACCCTTTGGCCAGCCGGCCAGACAATGGCATGGGGAGCAGTGTGGCCCTGCCTGAGGGCAGCTGCATGGCAGTTCGGGGAGCACTGGCTGGAGGTGATGTGGCAGCTGGGATGGGAGCACGAGCTTGTAGTTTCGTCTGGCTTGGAGGATTGGCTGTACATGAACTATAACCATAGACATCACCACTGCGCAGAATGGTAGGTTGGAAGCCATCATCTCGCAGGCCCTGTAGGAAGGCCACAAGCTGGGCCTCTGTGGCACTGAGATCCTGGCTCATGGGGTTAAAGACAAGCAGCGCCTCTTCCAGGGCCTTCTTCCCTGCTGTGGAGATGCGCGACCAGGAGTGCACAGCTTTTTCCTCCACATGCTGCACCACCACACTCATGGCATTAGGCACTGCAGATCTGCCTAGGTATCCGCAAATCCGCACTTGGCACCTCCAAGGCAAGAAGAAAAGAGTCAATAAGAATGGCACCAAGATATGGAGCCAAAGCAGGTAGACAGGTCTATCAGGGCCCCCATTCTCCATGTCACCGAGGGAACTAGCCAAAGTGAGTCACTCCCTGGGGTGAAACCCTGGTCTCATGACCCTCTACCATTTTGGGATGGATATTGACTAGCCATTTTTCAGTATACATGCTCAGAAGAACCACCCAACCTGCTGATGGGTTCCTGGAAAAATTTAAATCTAGTTCATTTTAATTCATTTCTACATTTTCTTTCTGTTTTTGTTTGGTTTTTTTTGAGACAGGATTTTGCTACCTTGCCCTGGCTGGTCTTAAACTTGCAGGCTTAAGTGATCCTCTCACCTGAGAATTCCTAGTAGCTAGAACTATAGGTGTGCAGCCATCAAAGGCTTACAATTTTTTGTGTGTGTGGTTCTGGGAATCAAACTCAGAGCCCTGCTCATGTTAGGCAAGTGCTCTACCACTGATCTAGTGTTCTACCACTACATGCCCAGTCCTTATTAAATCCCTATTATCTTATGCCAAAAATCTAATTAGATAGCCCTGGGAGCACAAGCTCTTCAAGGAGCCCAGTCCGGAAGGCAAGTCACAGGCACCATTAATGCTCTTGGGAGCATATGGTGTAACCAAGCTTAGCTTACCAACAGGTCAGGAAAGAACTCCTGCAAGAAGCAACATCTAGCTAGGATGAGTAATGAATAGAAAAGTACCAAGTGGAAATGAAAGTTATGTACTGGCTCTGAACTGTGAAAGAGTAAGGTACATCTGATGTGGAGCCTGGGGCCAGGCTGAGTCTAGCTGGGAAAACAGGTTAAAGGTAGGACTGTTTTCCCAGCTCTGAAGTTTTGCCAAAGGGTCCAGACTTACCCCCAATGTCCATGCTCATGTGTGTGCCTTTAGCTGCTGGTGTTTAGTGCTGGTTGGGTGAGGGCATGGTCTCCCTACCCACCAGTTCTGCTTTCAGAGGGCTACTTTAGAGACATGGAGACCAACCCCAGGCAAAGGCAAACTCACTAAAAAGCTGATGAGTAGCAGGCGCAGATGAAATCTCCAGGCAACCAGGCAGCCTGGGGGCTAAGGAGGCAGACCAAAAGCCCAAGGTTTGAAGACAGTGGGGGATAAAGGATCTGAGTAGGACAGCAAGTCACAAGGACGGCACAGGTTTGAGACCTCCTACCTAGAGCTTAGAGGGCAGCAGACAGTAGAACATCCTCCAGTTGTCTGGGAATACTCAAGTTGTCCCAGGCTTCTCTGAAGCTGTAGCTGCCAATCATGACTATTATCTAGCACCCAACCCAGAGTTTCGGGGTTCCCATAGGCAAGTGGCAGCTCCCCAGCTGAAGCATTAAAAGATCAGCTGGGATCAGGCGGGTCCCTGGGGCCTTGAGGACCGTCTGTACAGCTTGTTCCCACTGCTCTAATGAAGCAGAAGTCTTCAGAATCCCCTGGAGGAAGTGCCCTAGGGCTCTTTGTTTGGAAACATTCTTGGATCCTCAGGTGTCTGAGGCACTTCCCCTCCCCAGAGGCCGCTCTACAAGCACAATCCTTGCACATGACTTTTAGTTCTTTTATTTATTTATTTATTTGAGGGGATGTAGTTCCCAGGGCAGTGAACTGTAGAATAGGGAGGGGCCTATTTCCCACCTGCAACCCCCGGCGCAGATACTGGGGGTGACCCGGGGGCTCTTCGCCGAGGTCAGTGGAAACCCAAGGTAAGGGTCTTCTTGGCTTTCAAGAGACTTCGGAAACACAGGATGCAGCCGGGCCCCGGACTTGCCTTCACTTGTGCCTCTGGGGCCAGCAGGGGAAGCTGACCGAAGATGGGGTCGGATGAGGCGCCAGCCAAGTGGATTGGGGTCAGGGGGCAGGCATATCGGGGCCCTCTGGCTGGGAGTCCGCGTCCCTGGGGCCCGAATGGCGAAGGCGGGGCGGGGGTCACAGCGGCAGTGAAATATGTGGGGCGGGCAGTCCTAGCTCGACCCGGACCGCGCAGCCCCAGGGTGGGGTAGCTGAATGGGGGAGGAGCGAGGGCCTGGGCCAAACCGGCGGAGGACGCGGGTCCGGGAAGAGCCAGCCGCCCGGCCCCTCCGCCCTGCCGCCTCGCGGGCCGCCACTCCGTGGCGCGGCTCGGCCCGCGGCTCCAACCTACCGGCGCCGCCGCGGGGACCCAGGACGCGCCTCTGCGCCGCCTCCGATGCTCCAACATGGCCGCCCGCTGCGCGCCGGAAGTGTGCCGCACTTCCGCTTCCGGGACCCGGCCCGCCCTAATGACCCTTGACCTCAGAGACCCCATATTCCCCCAAAGTCTGGGGGCGAAGCAGATTGGGTACCCGGGAGGGCTTCCTGGAGGTGGTGGCCGCGAAGACCGCCACAAACGCATCTGGCACAATGCGCGAATCTGAGTAGCAAGGGCGCCCTTGAGCGCACCACCAGGCAAGACTCATTGGAGTCCAGCTAGGACAGGATTAGGGGCCCTCGGACATTGTAAGAGGCCCTGGTAATGCAGTGACATGTGGGAGTCGTTCCGAACAAGGTCCAGGCCACTTTCCACACTCTGGTCCTCCTGTAGAGCCTGACAAGGCCCACTTCTGTCCCAAGCACCCGACCAGAGGGTGAAAGGAGTGTTCCCTCACAAGAAGTGTCTCAGGGTAGCCCCTATGTTATGCAGCAAGGTTATCTCCTTTAAGGAGAAGAGGCTTTCCTCTCTTCCTGAAAATGGAGCCCACTATACATCATCTGAAATACTGGTATATCCATGTGATCACAAGTGCTATACAGAAGCCCAAACATGTCCATGTCCAGTCTTTAAACCATAGTATACTGGTGTAGGCCTCAGTATACTTATCCAGGCATGTGTGCACCAATGTAGTGGAGAGACCCTGATCCAGCCTCAGCTCCTCAATGGTGCAAAAGTCCCACCTCCAGTCTCTTTATTTTGGTACCAGGGATTGAACTCAGGAGTACTTGACCAAAGAGCCACATTCCCAGACCTATTTTGTGTTTTATTTAGAGACAGGGTCTCACTGAGTTGCTTAGTGCCTTACCATTGCTGAGGCTGGCTTTGAACTCCCCTGTCTCCTGTCTTAGCCTCCCAAAGTGCTGCACCGGGCTCCACCTCCAATCTTAACACTATCCAGATTCCCTGTCCTTTTGTCTAGGACTGTGGGACATCAGTCTTTCCACCTGTTGTAGCCAGCAGAGGGAGGGTAGTTACAGGGGACACTGCCTCCACAGCACCAAATTAGAGAACACAGGTCAAAATTAACCCTAGGGGTCTGTCTCTTCAAATGAGGGGTCAGAATGATCTCTACAAAGTCTGACCAAAAGCTCCATTTGTCAGGATCCCCTAAATCCAGATTAGGAGCCATCATGGGAGTCCTGGTTTCATGGGTATGACAGTAGGGGCATATGAATTTTTTCAGAGCCTGAGATAGAAGGCAGAAATATTGCCACAACTCTTATAATCTAATCTTTGCAATGGTGCCATATTTGGTAGTTGGAGGAAGGTAGAAATCTATTAACAGTCACAGGAGGATGGCTGGAAGCTTCTTTTAGGATCTGGGTACTTGTTCTCTTCCTTTCCCCTATGACCTCAAAATCCTATGGCTGCTTTCTATTTCCCTGTCTATAAAGAGGGATCCAGACACCCCTAAATATAAGCACCTACTCCACTCAGCAGTGCCCTAGTCCTCACCTGATGTCCTTAGCTTCTCAGTGTCTCCACACTGATAGTAGAGTCTTCAGTGCCTTCAAGATGTCCAGATGTCCAGCAAGAACTACAAAATCTCCTGCTCCTCTGGGATTAGTGCTTCTAGCCCCTAGAAAGGAAGTGTGGGGTCCCACGGGCCAGGGTCTCATGGGGTGCCATCAGGAAGTCCCAACTTGGCATTTCCTATCTGCAATTGTGAGCTAGCCTTATCTCTGGCCTGTCTGTGGTTGAGACTCAGGGTAGCTTTTTCATTCTCAGGCCAATCCAATCTTACCCTCTACTTTAGCTGTCTTCTAAAACCAGCAGTTTTGTTCCCATGTGTGTGTATGAGCCATGGTTATGTAAACAGAAACCATTTCCATGCTTGACCTCCAGGGATGGCACCAGCCCAGGTATGTCCTGGAAAGGAGATCTTTCTTTGGTGATGTCCAGCTCAGAGCTCAAGGCAAAATGAAGGGCCAAGAGAGGTAGGTCCATCCCTGTCTGTCCCTGCTAATCATGGGAACTAGAGAGATGGTGGGAGTTAGGGGTAAGGATCATAGGGTATCTAGCTCCCTGAGGGGGTGCTGAACCTTCTGCATCCTGGTGTCCAGAAAGTCCCACATGGAACTCTCTGGGAGCACTCATGAGAACACAATCTAACTTGACCCGGACTTTGGCAGATGCTGACCTTAAGGCATAAATGGAATCAAACAGGATGAGGTGGGAAGAGTCTACCTCATCCTGGGAAGATGATCCCAGGATCTATCCCCTGTTTTCCATTTGGTACCTTATATAATCCTAAGTAAACTCTGGACCCATATCCACCTGAGAAGAGAGATCTGGTGGAGATTTAGATGTGACTGAAGAAATTAGCCTGGGAGAGATTGCCCCAAGAGCTGGAATGTGTGCCAGGAGGAAAGCTAGAGCCAGAGCTTGAGCTACTCCCTGGGTAGGGAAAGGAAGAAGAGCCAGCAAAATATTCTGAGAGACAAGATAAGCAGCAGGAGGAAGCTGAGGTCATAAGGATGAAACTTTGAATATGTCAGCAAAACTTCAGCCAAGACAAGCAAACAGGGACCCTCTACTTTTAGCTTTATAATGACTTTTCAAAAACACTTTTGAGGAAGAAGTGGCAACCGATTGAGGTGGAAAAAAGCAAAGCAGGAGAGCCTATAAGAGTAGATGGCTTCAGCCAGGCGCGGTGGCTCAAGCCTGTAATCCCAGCATTTAGGGAGGCTGAGACAGGAGAATTGCAAGTTCAAAGCCAGCCTCAGCAAGGGCGAGGCACTAAGCAACTCAGTGAGACCCTGTCTCTACATAAAACACAAAATAGGGCTGGGGATGTGGCTCAGTGGTCGAGTGCCCATGAGTTCAATCTCCAGTACCAAAAAAAAAAAAAAAAAAGAGTAGATGGCTTCAAGCACTTGACTGGAGGGAAAGGGGAGACTAGAGGAATTTGATTCTGTGAGGTATCTAAAGGCAGGAAGGTTATAAGTACCTAACTACTTGAAAGGAGGGGGGAGGAACTTGGAGAGGGAACAGTGTTAAGTGTGAGGGGTCTTCAGGGCAGTGTGAGCATCCTATGGAGGAAAGCACCAGTGTCCCAGATGTGGAGCAAGTCAGGATGAAGTTGGATGGGAAGATAGAGGCCTTCTAATCAGGGTCCATGCAGTCTGTAACTAGCCATGACACCGCCATTTCTGTGCAGGTCCCTCACTCCAACTGCCAGCTCCTGAAAGGGCTGAAGCTCTCTCTGGCCATGGGAAGAGTTTACCCCACAATCTGCAAAGCCAGAAGTCAGGCAGGCCCCCAAACAGTTTTCCACCCATAACTAATGGGGATTTGAGAATGAGAACCTCAGTTCCCATTGCTCTGTAGGCCCATGTTCTACACTGGCTTCCAGAATCCCCAGAAGGACCATCTGGTCCCAGTTGCCCACAGTAGTAACCTGTTTGATGATACTTCCTTTAGTGGCTGCTTTCCCTGTCTCCTTGCTACTCATCAACCAAAAAAAAAAAAAAAAAAGACAAGGTAGTGAGCTGACACACAAATGCAAGGCAAGGAACTCTTCCCACAGGTAACCTCTGACTTGTACAAGTGAGCCCTCAGCTCAAAGACTCAGGTAATATTCTTTTTTTTTTTTGGTACCAGGGATTGAACTCAGGGGCACTCAACCACTCAGCCACATCCCCAGCCCTATTTTGTATTTTATTTAGAGACAAGGTCTCACTGAGTTGTTTAGCACCTCGCTGTTGCTGAGGCTGGCTTTGAACTTGGGATTCTCCTGTCTCAGCCTCCCAAAGTGCTGGGATTACAGGCCTACGACACCGCGCCAGGCTTCAGATAATATTCTGAATGCTCCAATGCTCCAAAGATAGGCTGGCCCAAGGTCTGAGTCTGAGCTAGTTGGGTCTTCGCCACACCAGTTTGCCCTCACCCGACTCTAGAGTTGGCTAGAGGCAGGCCCTGGACCCTGAAGATGCAGAGTCACAAAAGTACCTCGGGTCCCAGAGTTGCCCCAGTCTTAGACCTCACAGGATGAGACCAGTGACCCACCTGGGAGGGCTCCTGACCTCTGACTCTTCTAGCTCATCCTCTGCTCTGAGCTACCCAAGCATTCCTTCCACCCAGGCCTGTGAGACACTGAGTCCACTGTCTGCTCCTCCATCCCCTGCTGATCTTAATATGCACTATAGGATCTATTCTGTGCCCTGTTTTGTGCCCTGGTTAGGGCAATCAGTCGGCAGCCCCCGACTAGAGGCCCAGGTCACGCCCTTAGTGGCCTCCAGAGGGCGCGACCGCGAAGCCGGTAGTTGGGCTCCTCTAAGCTCAACTGCTCTGGGCCGGCGCCGGCCCCTGAAGCGCGCAGGTTCCAGGCCCTGCTCACCCAGGCTGGGTCCGGCTCAAAACGACCCCTCACCATATCCGTGTTGCGTCGCTCACCGCTGCCTCTTTTGTGCCCCCACCTGAGGTCGGATCCTAAATCCTGGCAGGCCCACGGTGCACATGTCCATTTGTTTGTTCATTTGTGTGTGTTCGTGGGTCGGCGTGCCCTTCTCCAGCCGCGGCATGTGCAGAGTTAAGGCGAGAGGAGGTTTTCCAGAGTCTGGGGAAGGGGGAGCGAGGGGCGGACCCGGTCCAGCCCCGCCCCACGCCGGAGCGGTGCCGGAGCCCCGCCGGAGCCCGGCTTCAGCTCTAGCCAGAACCGGCGTCAGCGGAGGCGGAACGGCGAACCTCGGTGCCCCGGCGGCACTGGAGCCCCGGCCGGTGAGTCCCGCAGGAGCCGCGCTCAGGGGAAGTTTGGGGCGTGGAGCGTAGAGCCCCCGAGCGCACTCTCCCAGATCCGCCCCCACCTCAGTGACCTGGAAGTTTGGGGCCAGGAGGCCCTCCTGCAGGATCTAGGGTCTAATAGTAGAAACTCCCAGGTAAAGGGAAAGCCTCGCTCTTAAGGGACTGAGAATTCCAGCTGCTCATTCCTGCAAGAAACGCCCTGGGTTTTGGCACCCTGGAGTTATGTTCATGAGATTCCCAAGCAGTACCCGCTTCTAGACACCAGGGAATCTGCTACAATGGGAAAATCGTTGAGAGTGGACCTCCAGAAGTGTGTGGATCCGTGGTACCCGACCTCACGAGTCCCAAATACCCCGGACCCTGGGAATGGTTGAACCCTGTGAAATGATGTTGTAAGGATACCCTGGAGTTAGACTACGGACAGTAGGTGGGGAACCAGGATGGATGGATCCCAGGCTGCCCAGGGAACACTGGAAGCCAGTATGGGGAGGTTACCTCATGCAGAACCAAGATGAGGCTTGTTGAGAGGAAAGGAAGGGCACTAGGCTGGAAAGTCCTGTTCTAGTTACCTTACCTCCACTTAGACCCAGATTGACTGAGTTGCTCCTAGTTATTAGCACAGGAGTTGGGGAGCAGCATCCTTCATGCCCCCATAGAGAGTAGGGCACTCTTTATGTCCTCCTTCCCACTCCAGGAGATGTGCTAGTCAGAGGGTAGGTCTTTCCCCTGCTTTTCCCACCAGTGATTTTGGGCCTGCCTAGCCTTCAGCAACAAGCTGCTCATCTGTTTCCTGAGAGGCTGGTCAGTGGCCCTGACCCTGTTTTCCCTCTCTCCTCCAGGTGGAGGCATTTCCCTGGACTGCTCAGACACTCCTTGCAGCCTTGGCAGAATCAAGATGAGGCTCTATCATATCCCCCCAGTGAGGCCTACAGCCTGAGCAGATAGCATGGCCTGCCACGGGCAGTGAATGACATGGCTGCAGAAGGTGGCCACACCTTTGCTTGGCAGGTGTTCCCTCCCATGCCCACTTGCCGGGTGTATGGCACAGTGGCGCACCAGGATGGGCAGGTGCTGGTGTTGGGGGGTTGTGGCCGGGCTGGGTTACCCTTGGATACTGCTGAGACACTGGACATGGCCTCACACACATGGCTGGCACTGGCGCCCCTGCCCACTGCCCGAGCTGGTGCAGCTGCTGTGGTTCTGGGCAAGCAGGTGCTAGTGGTGGGTGGTGTGGATGAGGTCCAGAGTCCGGTAGCTGCTGTGGAGGCCTTCCTAGCCGATGAAGGCCGCTGGGAGCGTCGGGCCACCCTGCCTCAAGCAGCCATGGGGGTTGCAACTGTGGAGAGAGGTGAGTGACCTCCCAGGAAAGGTCCCTAAGGTGTCCCAACACCCTCCATTCTCTCCTGACTTGGTCCCTTACTCTCAGAGACTGAACAAGAGCTGCCTGGACATTGCTTTGCTTCCTGTATCCTCTCCTGCCTACTTCTGAATTGAACTATTAACTATTCTGGCTGTGAGGTGGAGGACAGAGCCCAGACTGGTTCCCAGAATGATAGGAGGCCTTAGCCACCACCTTGCCCCATTCTTCATTTCTAAGAGACAGTGGGGGAGGGGTGGCCTAATGACTCTCATGGTTATAAATAGTCTGAGGTGGGGGGAGGGAAGCAGGGCCTTGGCTCAGAGCCCAGCAAATGCTTAAGTGCGTAGATTTCCCCATTATATACATCATACACACCAGGGATCCTCATGTGGACAAAGGCTAAGCTGACCTGGAGATGGTTGCCATGGAAGCACAGTTGACAGGCACATCACCTCAAGGCCCCCAGACATGCACCTAGCTCACCCTGATGACCTAACAGAAGGCAAGGACCTAAGCTACTGTAAGGGTGTGGTGTAGAGGTGCTGGCAGGGAGACTGGTACTGAAGGCTTGTGGCCAGAACCTGTATCCTATAGGCCTAAGCCCCTCTCCCAGCCCTATCCCCACCCCTGACTGATCTTCAGTCTTCTCCCCAGACTGAGCTTCATGCTAAGCAGATATCCATATGCCCCCAAGCCCTGGTTTAAATGACCCTTCCCTGAACAAGGGTGCCCCCACCTTGTGGCCTCCAGGTCTGACCACTGGCCCAGACCAGCCCTGCTTGGATGCCAGAGTTGGTTGCCATAGCGTCTCCAGGGAGACAGAGCTGGATTATAATTAGATCAGCTGCCTCCTGCTCTTCACTCAGAGGGGCCCTGGCCAGAGCAAGAATCCCACCTCTCTCAAGCTCCCACCCTAGATGCACAGCAGAGTTTTAGATATACACCATTCATGGGTCTCCAGCCATTCCAGGCCTGACTAGGGCAGCTGTAAGGGTAGGGTGCCCTAGCCAGGCTGGAGTGCAGTCTGAACTACTCTTTTTTATGCAGATGGTATGGTGTATGCCCTGGGAGGAATGGGCCCTGACACGGCCCCCCAGGCCCAGGTACGGGTATATGAGCCCCGCCGTGACTGCTGGCTTTCGCTACCCTCCATGCCTACACCCTGCTATGGGGCTTCCACTTTCCTGCATGGGAACAAGATCTATGTCTTGGGTAAGGGTCTGGGAGATGTGAGAAAGGGGCTTAGAATCCATCACCATAGGTTGGTGGGGTAGGGATCTAGCTCAATCTGAGATGGCAGGACTTGAGAAACTTTGTTGGGGTGATGCAGGCCTTCTCTGAGGCTCTGACTGCTGGTGGCCCTGCTGAGATTATAAAACCAAACCCCAATACCTGAGCAACTGTGTGGTGGATGATCCACATGCAGATGTGCACGCAGGTGTGTGTGGGAGGTTGGGGGAGACAGATCTACAACTTGGTGAATGAGGAGCCCACCAAATCCCCTGGACTCCCTCCCCAAGTGTCATAATTCCACTGACAGGGGGCCGCCAGGGCAAGCTCCCAGTGACTGCATTTGAAGCTTTTGATTTGGAGGCCCGTACCTGGACCCGGCACCCAAGCCTACCTAGCCGCCGGGCCTTTGCTGGCTGTGCCATGGCTGAAGGCAGCGTCTTTAGCCTGGGTGGACTGCAGCAGCCTGGGCCCCACAACTTCTACTCCCGTCCACACTTTGTCAACACTGTGGAGATGTTTGATCTGGAGCATGGTGAGCAGTGGCTGTTCTGGGCTGTTCTCCTACTGTCTGTGGGATGAGGGACATAGTGTGTGTGTGTGTGTGGTTAGATGTGACCTCCCCTCTCCTGCAGGGTCCTGGACCAAGCTGCCTCGCAGCCTGCGTATGAGGGATAAGAGGGCAGACTTTGTGGTTGGCTCCCTTGGGGGCCACATCGTGGCCATTGGGGGCCTTGGTAAGTCTTTGTGGGACTAGGGAGGAGAAGGGAGCACAAGATAGGAAAGAGTAGCCCCCAGCAAGAACACCCCCTTCTCTGGACACTCCCAGAGGTCAGGACTTTGTGAGCTTCCTTTCCTTGTCTGTGACACAGGCAGGTTGTGATCTGCCTGGCCCAGTACCTGACTGGGGGTATGTATACTATCAGGGCCCTAGGAGACAGAAACAAGACAAGTGACCACTGAATGCATGGCCAAGTTTACAAATCAAAATACGAATAGATGGATGAAAAAATACTGAACAGGGACAATGAGGAGCAAGGCACTTATAGCCTATCCTGGAGTGATACCCACTGGGCTATTTTTTGGGCTCAGTGAGAAAAAGGGCCTGGAGCCCCCTTACAGCAGTCTATCTCTCCTACAGGAAACCAGCCATGCCCTCTTGGCTCCGTGGAGAGCTTCAGTCTTACACGACGGCGCTGGGAGGCACTGCCTGCCATGCCCACAGCTCGCTGCTCCTGTTCTAGCCTACAGGCAGGGCCCCGGCTATTTGTTATTGGGGGTGTGGCCCAGGGCCCTAGTCAAGCTGTGGAGGCACTGTGTCTGTGTGATGGAGTCTGAAGGCCTGGTGGGACCTGTTCACTGGAGCAGCTCAGTGCAGAAGCAGGTGTCTGTGGCTCCATTTGCTGCTGAGGGAGCTCTACATGGCTGTAGAATGAGAGAAGCACAGGGGCAGGCCTTGGGGGCTTGGGTTAGGGAGCCTTTGTCTTTAGCATAGGCCACATAACTTTACCACAATTCATTCATGAACCATATCTAGTTCTACCCTTACCCAGGAGCCCCCTACGCCCTCTGTCCAACAGGAAAGTGGGGGCAGGAAAGAGCTGGCCTTGCACCCTGCAGGATAGGCATCAACTATCTAGAGTTAACCAGAACCACTTCAGTGGTCATTCCTGAAAAATCCCAGTTGCCAGCCTATTTTGAGGGTTCCTGCAGACCTAGGTGTATTCAGAGAGGGTGAGGGACACAGAGGGAATGGAGGAAAGGATGTAAAAACTGCCAGAGGGCAAGAGGAATGCTGGATTTGGGCCCTCTACATTGCTGGTTGTATGACCTTGGGCAAGTCATTTCACCTCTCTGTGCCTCAGCATCCTCATCTGTGAATGGGGATTTCTGAAACTTTCCTACCCTACCTACCTCACAGGGCTGTTGTGAGGACCCAGGGATTTTGGATATGGAAGTAAAAGTACTGCTAAAATCTGATGTGGGGACCCTGGTGTGGACTCCATGTTATCCTCATGGCCCCTGTCCTCCTTTCAGGGCTTCAACTCTCCCAGGGATGAGAGAGGTCCATAGGAAGCCTCTTGGATCTGGCCTCTACCCCCAAAGTGATCTGGTGTCTCCGCCCCACATAAGCCTCAGCTTTGCCTTAGGTGACATTGGATGATAGCCCTCCTCTACTGTCTTGGATGTTCAGGACACAGGTAGGATGACCAGAGAAGAGCTTAGAAAACAAAACTTTACAGGGTTAGGATATACTCCAAACCAAGTCACATCGTGTCCTCAAGGCTTCTGTTCCTCTCAAAGGGAGGGGCGATCTGGTGGGTTGGTGGCCAAGGGAGTCTCCCCCTGTGCCAGATGTGGGGCAGCCATCTCTTGGGCAGGACTGTGGTCACTCACCAAACCCCTCAAGAGCAGCGGTATCCTGGAGGAAGCTGCCAGTCCTTCCTTCTTTCTCTAGCCTTTAATGCTCACACGTAGAAGTCTCTGGTTCTGCTTTCCTTGAAGCTATACTGAGTACAAGGGGCTTAAAGCTGAGTTTACTGCAATTACAAAGAAATATTTGGGCCCCTGGAACCAACTTATCACAGTCATGGTAACTGTCTAGACTCTTGAGCCTCCTTCAGGCTTTATCCTTTGTCACTTGGTGGCAGGGCTCCCAGGCAGCACCTCCCCAGCCCAACAAAGACACCATGAACAACAGTGCCAATGGCAGTGTACCACTGCTCACCAACTCATGAGAGTGCTGTGTACAGACAGGTTGCTCTGTCAGCTGTCCTTGTTTAATGCTCCAGACCAGTTTAGACACTCAGAGACCCCACTGTGAAGGTAGTGCTGTAGCATCTTGGGTCTTGGGATCCCTGGGAGGTCAGGCAGAATGTTGGTGACTGGTATTTGGGGTCCTACCTTGTCACTACCACAATGGCCACCCCGGGATGGCTGGCAGAAATTTTGCTGGTAGGTGGTGCTCACTTGGGGAGGCTGAATCTGCACAAAGTGGACAAGGCGCTGTGGGAGGCTACTAAATCCTGGGCCTGGCCGGAAATCGGACTGGTAGGAAGATTCCAGGGGCCGCTGCTGGCTCAACTCCAGCTCGGAAGGTGCCCAGCGAAGGAAGGTGTGCCGCTGCCAGAGGCGCTCCAGGTCTTTCCGTCTTCCAATTCCCTGCAGCAGGCAGTAGGGGCCCTCCTCAACGGTACGGGCCCTTGGCCCACAGTCGTAGCACCAAGCATTTCCTTGGGCCCCATCTAATCCCAAATCTGTTTGGTGATGCCTAGACTGTGCCTGGACTGTACCTGGCCTCCCTAAACTGTACCCTGGCCTCATTGGCTTGCCTTCTCAGTGAAGGGAACCATTCTGGTGTGGAAAAGAGGCCTTGAAAATTCAGTGGCCCCCAGCATTTTTGCACATAATATTGGGTAAGTTGGCAGAGAAAACCAAAACAGAGGCACCACTATTAAAAGAATATGATATTTCTCAGAGGAGAAATATTGTGGGGCAAATAGGCACTCCTCTGCCTGTTTAAAGAATCCTCCCTTTCTTCAGGATCTTATTCACTCCACCCTACCAACTGCTGTGTCCTCAACTTCCACCTGGACTGGGGGTCTCTCCCCTCCCTTGCCTCTCTTTAGCACTCACTTTGTCAAAGGAAGTGCGGTTGTCATGCTTGGAGAAAAAGTGTTGCTGTGCTGGTTCCTTGAAAAACAATGAGAAAGAAGGTGAAGGGGGAAAGTGATGCTTACCTGTTCCCCCAGATATTGCCTCAGTGTCCATATGGAGGGAAGCTGCAGGAGCCACCACCTCTAAACTGCTAAATTGTCAACACTCTGAAAGGGCAGAGACAAATTAAAGCAATACCTTATTCCCTGGATATCTCATTCTGGGACTTTCCCTGAAGCAGAAGCTTCTGAGGCCACTGGTTGAGGAGTGGGCTGAGGCATCTACTAGGACATCCTGCCATCAGTGGGGCCCTTTAACACTAGATTGCCAAGGAGCATTAGTCTTCTCTCTGTCCACACTTACTCCCTTTACCAGCATAACCATGCTCTGGGCCCTATAGTCTATCTGGAACTACAATTTCTGGCTCTAGCTCAAGCTGTCTCCTAAATCCCAGGTTCAAGAGCCAACTGTCTATTCTACATTTCCTTGTCAACTTCTGATAGTATATCCAAACACATGACTTAACTTTGGATCATCCTCCAAACCCACTATCCCAGCTCAAACAATGGCAGCTAGATCCTGCCAAACACCTCAGAGTCCCCTTGGTTCTTCTCTCTCACATTCCACATCCAATGTACCAGGAAACCCTATTGATAATTCCTTCAAGATGTATTCAGGATCAGATCACTCCTCAACATGTCCAGACTTTTCCCTGGTCCAAACCACCTTTTCTTGCTTGAATTATTGAAAGAGCTTCCTGCCTGGTGTCCCTGCTTTCAAGCTCACCACTCTAGTCTATGGTCCTCTTAGCAGCCAGAAATTCTTTTGGTACATGAATCAGATCACATCTTGTTTGCTACAACAGTTCTGTGTGTTTGTTTGTTTTTTAAATATTTTTTTTGTTGTTGTAGTTGGGCAGCATGCCTTTAATTAGTTTATTTTTTATATGGTGCTAAGGATCAAACTCAGTGCCTCAAACGTGCTAGACAAGTGCTCTGCCACTGAGCTACAGCCCCAGCCCCAGTTCCTCATGTTTGTAACAGCCAAAGTTACAATAGTGGTTCATGAGACCCATATAATACTGATTTTTCCCTATTGATCCTACCTCCAGTCACACCAGCTTTCCTCCTACTCCCCAAACATGCCAGACACTTCCTCCTCAGGCCTTTGCTCAACTTATTTCTTTTGCTGGCCATGCAGTTCCCTTTTACCTTCCTCTTGAGAGACATTCCTTAATCTCTGTACTAGTAGGCCCATCTCCTCAACTCCATGTTTTCTGCCTCCTAACACTCTCTATATAATGATACTGCCTGTCCTCTGATGCTTCCCATTAGAACATAAGCTCTTTATGGGTAAAGGTTTCTGTCTTGCTTACTCCAGCTGGGCATGGTGATGCAAACCTATAATCCCAGCAGTTTACGAGGCCAAGACAGAAGGATCACAAGTTTGAGGCCAGCCTCAGCAATTTAGTGAGGCCCTCAGCAGCTTAGTGGGACCCTGTCTTAAAAATTAAAAAGGTCTGGGGATATAGTTCAGTGGTGAAGTGCCCCTGGGTTAAATTCTCAGTACCTAAATAAATAAATACATTTTTTAAAAGTATTTAAAAAGTGCTGGGTGGGAGGGGCTGGGTTGTGGCTCAGTGGCAGAGCACTTGCCTCACACATGTGAGGCACTAGGTTCGATCATCAGCACCACATGTAAATAAACAAAATAAAGATATTGTATCCATCTATAACTAAAAAAATTAAAATATATATATATTTTTTAAAAGTGGGTGGGACCGTAATATCTGGAAGGTAATTTGCCTTGAGTCGAATATCAAATCTGGGACTCAAACACACTACATTATACTGGCTCACATCTCCTTGTGCCTCTCCCTGTATCATGCTTTGTAATTGCTCAATTATTTATCTCAAACCTAGGCAGCAATTGATGAAGTGCAAATGAGAAATCATAACGAGAGAGCAGGAAGAATTGAGAAAGAGTAGTTTTTCAGTCATTACAATAGTAGCTACATAAAACACAAAAATAGGGCTGGGGATGTGGCTCAGTGGTTGAGTTCCCCGGAGTTCAATCTCCAGTACCAAAAAAAAAAAAAAAAAAATAGTAGCAGCCCAGTGCCATGGCGCATGCCTGTAATCCCAGCAGCTTGGGAGGCTGAGGCAGGAGGATAGTGAGTTCAAAGCCAGCTTCAGCAAATTAGTGAGGCCCTAAGCAACTCAGTGAAACCCTGTCTCTACTTTTTTTTTTTTTGGTACCAGAAATTGTACTCAGGGGTACTCGACCATTGAGCCACATCCCCAGCCCTATTTTGTGTTTTATGTAGAGACATGGTCTCACCGAGTTGCTTAGCACCTCGCCATTGCTGAGGCTGGCTTTGAACTCGCGATTCTCCTGTCTCAGCCTCCCTAAGTGCTGGGATTACAGGCTTGCACCACCGTGCCCGGATAGTATATAGTTTTTTGTTTTTTGTTTTTGGGGATTACAGGCTTGAGCCACCGTGCCCGGCTAGTATATAGATTTTTTTAAAAAATATTTTTTACTTGTAGATGGATACAATAGCTTTATTTATTTTTATGTGGTGCTAAGGATCAAACCCAATGCCTCACACTTGTGAGGCAAGTGCTCTACCACTGAGCTACAGACCCAGAATTTATAAAGAACTGTAACATCTCAACAGTGAAAATACAATCTAATAAGAAAATGGGGAAACAACATGAAGATTTTTCATCAAAAAATGTGCAGATGGGAAATAATACATTAAAGAATGTTCAACATCACTAAACAATAGAGAAATGTAAATCAAAACTACAATGAAATATCACTACACATCTATCAGAATGACTAAAATTAAAAATAGAGAAAATACCAAATGTTAGTGAGAATGCAGAGAAACTAGATCATTCATGCATTACTGGTGGGAATGTAAAATGGTACAGCCATTCTGGAAAACAGCTTGACAATTTCTTTAAAAAACTAAACATGCAGCTACCATCTGACCCAGCAATTGTACTTCTGGGCATTTATCCCAGAGAAATGGAAACTCATGTTCACCAAAAAATCTGTGCACAAATGTTCATAGCAGCTTTATTTATAAAAGCTCAAAGCTGGAATCAGCTCAGCTATCCAATAAGTGAATGGTTAAACAAATCAATACATATGTGCCATGGAATATTGTTCAGTAATGAACTGAATTATTGATACACTCTTGGATCTTGGATGACTAGGAAATTATACTGAGCAAGAAAATCTCTCCAAAGGTTGAATACTGTATTATTTCATTTATATAGCAATTTTTTCCAGTATTGGGGATTGAATCCAAGTGGGCATTTTACCACTGATATACATCCCCAGATCTTTTTATTTTTATTTTTTCTTTTAACTGTTTTGGTATTGGGGATTGAGCCCAGGGGCACTCTACTACTGAGCTACATTCCCAGTCCTTTTTTTCTTTTTCTTTTCTTTTTGGTACCAGGGATTGAACCCAGGGGCACTTAACCACTGAGCCATATCCCCAGCCCTTTTTTTTTTTAATATTTATTTTTTAGTTGTAGGTGGACAGAATATCTTTTTTTTTTTTTAATATTTTTTTGTAGATGGACACGATGTCTTTATTTTATTGCTTTGTATGTGGTGCTAAGGATCGAACCCAGGGCCTCACGCATGCGAGACAAGCGCTCTACCGCTGAGCTACAATCCCAGCTCCAGAATATCTTTATTTTATTTTTTTAAATATTTATTTTTTAGTTGTAGGTGGACAGAATATCTTTATT
>PVHX01016147.1:0-44218 GCA_004024805.1 Geosciurus inauris
TCTTGGGCATGAGTTCTCCTCTTCATTACTCAAAGTGTTGTGGAGTCATTACTTAGGCGTGTAAATATTTGCTATGAAATGGCAAGCATACTTTAAGCAATTCAAGGAGATTCTGAGATTCATGTGAGGCTATGGCTGTTAGACCCACAAAAAGTCACTGAGGATTTCCTGTATTTTAATGTCATTTGCTGTTTCTTTACGTAAAATAGAGTATTTAGCAATTTGTTATGTCAGTTTTAAAAAGCCCTTTTCACATTAGAACAACCTGTAAGCAGCGAACTGTGGTTCCTGTAAGGTATGATCACCAGGCACATGCATAAGAACCAAAGAACTGTAACACTGGAGGCCCCTGCAGCACCTCTCCGGCCCTAGCCCCATAGTCCACAGAAGAGCAGCTGAGTGGGTGAAGGGAATGGCTAAGTCCTATAGCATTTTAGTGGAAAAGATAACTCTTAACTATTGTCTTCAGACCAAAAGTCCATGACTCTTTCAACTGAACCACAGCCTACACCATGTGCTCCTGCAAAGACAGAGACATGACAGGCTAGTGGTGTCATTTCATGTTGCCTCAACAGCTGGACTCTCAACAGATTGGATCTCTCCATCATACCACATAATCACACGCCCAGACTCAATTTATGGTCATGACAACTCAAAAGAGAAATGCAAATCTAATCTAAATTAGTGTAGTTTAGAGATGGAATTAAAGCAATTGTCTCAAGTTTACATAAACATTACTCTTTAACAGTAATAAAGAACTACTAAGTCTATGGAACTGGAAAAGTATTTTTGCCTGAGGGAAGAGGATCGACTTTACTGTCAGAAAGCTAATGGTTATAAAATACATATCTGTTTATATTCATAAAGTGGTCAACATGAGGGGCTGGGATTGTGGCGCAGTGGTAGCGTGCTCGCCTAGCACGTGTGAGGCACTGGGTTCGATCCTCAGCACCACATAAAAACAAAGATATTCTGTCCACCTAAAACTAAAAAATAAATAAATAAATATTAAAAAAAAAGTTGTCAACATGAAGTATGATGACTAAAAACTAGCATCAACAAAATGGAAAGCGTTCTTAAATATCTTTGCCAAAAATGTATACGAGTTATTGTGGAAGCAAATATCTCCCTCCCTCCCTCCCTTCCTTCCCTTCCATCTCTCTGCTCTCTCTTTCTTTTCTTCCTTCCCACCTACCCTCTCTCCCTCTTTCCTTTCCTTTCCTTTCTCTTTTCCCTTCCCTTCCCTTTCATTTTCATTCCTTTCCCCTTCCTTCCTTCTTTCCTTCCCTCCCTTCCTCCCCTTCTCTTTTCTTTCTTCCTTCCCACCTTCCCTCCTTCCCTTCCTCTTTTCTTTCCTCTCCTTTCTCTTTTCCCTTCCCTTCCCTTTCCTTTCCTTTTCATTCCTTTCCCCTCTCCTCCCCTCCCTCCCTCCCTCTCTCCCTTCCTCCCTCCTTCCTTCCTTCCTTCCTTCCTTCCTTCCTTCCTTCCTTCCTTCCTTCCTTCCTCCCTCCCTCCCTCCCTTATTCCCTTCCTCCCTTCCTCCCTTCCTTTCTTTCTCTCTTTCTTTCTCTGGTGCTGGGGATTGAACCCAAGGCTTTATAATACTAGGCAAGTATTCTACCATTGAATCATATCTCCAGCCCATAAATGCCTTCACTTCTTAAAGTCCCATCTTTACTATTATTTGTGTACAGTCTGTGTTGGGGATGTCTGTTTGCCCTATCAGGTTCCTCTTCACCTTTGACCATCTCTAGGCCTTGGGGACTGACCTCTTTGGTCAGGGTAATTCAGGTCCTCTTCTCAACTTTTGTTTGGGTTTGGTGAATGAGAGGTCAAACGATGGTAAGAGAGTGAGTTTGGGTATTTATTTCCCTGTTCCCTTTCTTGTTGAGCTGCAATTTGGCAGTTTCTGCATCTCTCTACCTAGGGCCATAGTTCCTATCTGGTGTCCTTCTCCTGTAGCTGTGAATTTACCAGGCTAGCTTCTGGGGATTCTATCCCCTTTTCAATTTGGGCATAGAAGTGGCAACAGCTTCTACTCTTCTAGGCTTCTTCCACATTACTGTGGTTTCCTTAATCCTATCCATTCTTGTGTAAATAGTCTTTTCATTAAAATCTCTTCAATAACCCTTTTGGCTTATGCCTTAAGTTTCCTGCCAGGACTTTGATATAGACATGCACCTAATTTGTACATACATGACAATATATTAAGTATCTGAAAGTTTCCAGGGGCATCTTATGCTGGTGTTTCCCAATTCTGCTGTAACAGACTGAAACACACACTCGCACAGCCACTTTGCATTTCCAGGAGGTATTTACCTTATAGCTATCTCCCTAACTTTGTCAAAACTTTAAAAACACATCTTATTTTAGTCCTTCTCTTTACTTCCTCTTTTGTGATAATTTCTCCAGCCACTTATAGTTATTATTCAGTTTCCACCAATAGTTTTAACTTTTTTGAGTCATGGACTATTTTGTGAATCAGATGAAAGTATATTTCTTGCCAGATAGGTATATAAAATGTGTATGATGAATTTGGATATTACTTATTTTATTAAATTGAAAATTGATTTTAATCACAGAATATTTTATGTATGGAAAAAACATATAAATTTTGTGGTGATTTTCTGGAAATAAACGGGATAAATCTGAATTGTGAAAAAAAAATCCCCAAGGTAAACATTAACTTTGCCCCAAATTAATTCTTCTGATGTTAAACTTGAAAAAGAGGTTGATATAGCAGCATGAAAGGTACCTCGGGCATTCAAATGATTTTGACACTTTTATTTTGATGGCAGTTGGGCTAAAAACTGATTCAGAGTTAGGTAGCTGTCAAAAAATTGTCTAAGACTGTTTTGGGTTGAATTTATAAAGCATTGTTTCCTTTGTCCTCAATTCAATGAAGTTACCTTTGCAAAGCTGGCATTACTGATTCCAAGCCAGAAAAGAAAGGATTCTAAGGCCATGTTTTAGTTTTAAAGTTGTTTGAACAGAAGGATCTGCAAGAGAAACTTTGCAATATTTCCAGATTTTTTTTCCTGCAGAAAAGCTAAGGCAACCTTGGAACTCTTAACTTAACCTATAGAAGCATTTTTCCCAGCACTGCCAGGTTGTCATGGATGTCTACTTGCAATTTTGGCTTTTGGCCTTGAACTTAGACATGCTTTGAGTAATAGGATGCTCCTGGCACAAAGTGCAAGAGCTTGATTCAGTGAAGAATTGTATAGTAAAGTCTATTACCTCTCATAAGAGTTCAGCTTTGGTCAGGTTGGTGACTCAGTGATTCAATTATGTCACCAGGGACCTAAATTCCTCCCTTATTTTTGCTCTGTTACTTTTAGACAGCTTGGAATTCAGATTAGTTCTTTTATACTTGTAAAATACCTACCATGAGCATCTGATGTGATATACATTCTTGCTCATGTTCTAAGAGTGTGCCTTTCCCCTTAACTGTGACTGGAGCAATGCAGGCAATGTGGTTATGTGACTTTTCCACAGTAGCCAGAGCAATGCCATTTGAACAGAGCAATTTGACACTGGATCTATTTTTTCTCAGTCATTTGTGGGTGGAAAAGGAATATCTAAACAAAATCAGGATTGTATTAGGAAGGAAGAAAAGTGGGTTTTCTGAAAGTTATTAATGTACTTTCCTAATATTTTCAGTAGCCTCTAAATAGCACCTGTAGGAAGCATATAGAAAAATTTATCTCAGCTACAAATCTGCTAATTAAACCAAACTATGTAATAAATCTTTATTAAGTTGGTTTAAGAATAAGTATTCTTTTCTTTCCTTTTTTTTTTTTTAAAGTTATAGGGAATGAGCCAGGGGCACTCCACTGCTGGGTCACATCCCCAGCCCTTTTTATTTTGGGACAAAAGTTGCTATATGAAGCTGACATGGAACTTGAGATCCTCCCGCCTCAGCCTCTGGAGTAGCTGAAATTGTGCGCCACTGCACCTGGCTCAGATACTTTTCTAGAAGCAAAACTTTTGCTTTAGTTCTATTCTGTTTAAAGAATTTTTGGAGATTCAGCAAGCTTAGGTATAGTAGAGAACAACTTCATATTCTCTTATACTATTTTTAAAATCATCAATGAATTGCTCTTTTTTATTAGTACATTATAGTTATACACAATATTGGGTTTATTTTGACATCACTATGAATCATTTAATATAATTTGTTCAATTTAGTTCTCAGTACTTCCCCTTCCTTTTCTTTCTCCTCCCCCCAATTCTCTTTCTTCTACTTTACTGGTCTTCCTTCTTTTTATTTATAGCTTTTCTTAATTGGTGCTTTACCGATACACATAAAGATGAAATTCAGAATTCACTGTGGTATATTTATATGTATGTACATAGGATAGTTTGATCATTTCATTATTCCTCCCTTTCCCCCCTCAATCCCTTTCCTCTGCTTCACTGGCCTCTCTGTTACACTGTTTTGAACCAAGACTATTAAAAAGGCAGTGGCTCTGACGAGACCCTAGCACTAGATAAACTATCTTTCTGGATATTTTGTAGAGGCTTGAGTCAGACACACTGACATCATGAGTTACAGGATATGTAGTTTCTTTATTAACACAGCAAAATGGATGCAATGTTAAATATTACAGGTATTTTCTTTATACATATAATATTAATATTTTTCTCATCAAAGGGAAACTTTGACGAACTGAGAACCCTTGCACTATTTTAAAATTATTTTATTTTTTTAAAGATTTTTTAAAGGTGGACTCAATATCTTTATTTTGTTTATGTATTTATTTTTATGTGGTGCTGAGGATCGAACCCAGTGCCTCATACATGTGAGGCAAGCTGTCTACCACTGAGCCACAATCCCAGATCCCCTTGCACCATTTTGAAGCTGTTTATGAATAGTTTCTAACAGTGACAAAATAGCATTTGTTTAAACATGTTGGTAAGCAAATATATAGATAAAACCCCAAGGTTGACTGCACCAAGTTTCTCCATGTCAGTCTCACTCATTTGTGTGTTGAAAAAAATATATGAAGTATCAGTTTCTCCATTGCTTGCTTAGATTTGCTAGTGATTCTGGAGTAGATGACATATTTTTTTCCCTTCGTTTTGACAGTGACCTGCTTAGTGCTGATGATAAGATTGGAGCCCTTTACCATGTATGGATTTGGTGGCCGCATCAGGCTCTCCTGAAGGCCACTTACTATGCACTTTTCTCCTATTAGCTTTCCTCTTGTGCCTTTTCTCTCCTGAACATCCGCCCTCCATGCCCCCCTTGCCACCGTTCTGATTTCCACCTTTTCACTTTCTTAGTTTATCATTGCTCTCACTTTTGGTTTTATTCCTTGTATTCCCTTTGTATCATCTTTCTCATCAGAAAAATCTTTCCAGGATGTGATAGGCAACGTTTTGTATGCAAATATTAATAATTTGATTCTCTTTTGCCGATTATTGAACTGCAGAGGAGGGAGAGTGAAGGAAATCCTCATAGTAAAGGAATGTGTGTGTGTGTGTGTGTGCACCGCTTGCGAACACGTAGTATTTAATAATAAAAAACATACATTTTCTCTTTTAAATAATCATATTAATGACTGGTCTGATGGATAGAAAACAGTGTATTTCAAGTATAGTAATAAATTCATATTTTGGCCAAAGACTTTAAGGTATTAGAATGTCCTTGATTAAAAATTCTACCAGCTCATCTTTTTCCTTAAATTAAAAATTTGATCACATGTAATTAGAGTTGAGAGGGTGTCCACTTATGGGGCAGCCTGGTGAGGTGAGGGTGGCCTGGAGTGGGTATCAGAGTCCAAGCAGGGTGAGGAGGGCATTCACATGGGGGTGAGGAGCCTCACATGGGGTTTTCAGAGAATGGCTGGGGTAGGACTTCCTGACTGAAATAAAGAGGAAATCTTTGTGGGGGAAGTAGTAGCTTCATATAGGGCAAGTATTTAAGCAAGAAATTATATTTAGGTTAATGGAAGGCAAGTTTTTCACTGCTGGGAAAAGGAATTGAAAATACAGAAAGGGAGAAATTTGGGAATAAACTCAGTGGAATTGAAATGTTTAGTTATGAATGACAGTCTTCAATATATGTAGATAGATGTCTTAATAACTATAGGTGTAAGTGTGTGTGGGTTTATATGTATGTGTAGATACATGTATTCCTAGACTCCTAAGCTCTATCCACTGAGTGGTTTTGGGAACAGTGATGCCCTTAGTGGAGTAAGAACTCCTAGGATTCAGACCTCGGCTTCTAAATATTGTTCTTAAGGGAATGTGGAATTCTTATGGAGATGAATGATTTGAGGTGTGGGGAAAGGAAAGTGCAAACAAGCTTGGAAAATCTGATGTGGGAGACCAAGGCAGGAGGATTGTCAAGTTCAAGGCCAGCCTGGACTGCTGTGAGAATCTGTGTCAAAATAAAAAATTATAGAGACTAAGGGTTAGGGATGTGGCTCAGTGGTAAAGTGCCCCTAGATTTGATCCTTAGCACCAAATAAATAAATAAAGAAAATAAAAAAAAATTAAAAAGCAAGGAAATGCTCAAAGAAGAATGAGAATGTACCAGAGAACACAGGAACTACTTTGAAGTTTCCAGTGGCCAAATCTCATCAATTTGAGCTTCCAAATAAATGATAGTAATGAATTTTAGCTCATATAATAAAATGAATGGTGAGTACTGATGAAAAATAAATCAATGAATAAACTGAAAGTTTCAAAGTATGTCCACACAAAAATATTATTAATTTCATGGAAATATTAACTTCATAGTTGAGAAAACTGGCAGAAATCAGCTTAGACAATCAAAGTGAACATAACCTATAATAAAAGAAATCACCATAATATACTATTCAACAGGAACACAGCATCGCTTCTATGATACTTCTACTGAAGATGCATAATCTGAGTTTAATTGTGAGGAAACACTAGAGGAACCCAAATTGATGGATATTCTAGTTGTAATTTTCTAAAGTGTCAAGGTCATGAAAGTTAAGAATGAGACATAACTCCTAATTGAAATAAATTAAAGATATGATAATTAAATGTAACACTTGATTCTGAACAGGGACCTTTTGCTATAAATAACATTATTAGGCTGAGGAATAGAGGCATTGTTGTTTCAATGTTAATATTCTGATTTTGATAATTACACTGTAGTTATCTGAAAAATATCTCTTTTTTGGTAGGAAATATATAATGAAAGTACTCATGGTTGATGGCACATTATGATGGCTACTTTTAAATGATTAAAAAAATGTCTTTGTAGGTATCTACTACTTTTCTCTGTTTTATAATAAAACATTTATCTATTTATACAAAAATAGGCAAAAAACTGAAAATCAAAGATGGGAAAATTATTTACAGCTGTGAGGACAAGGCTTGTTTGTTTCTTTGTTCTTTTTTTTAAAGAAGAAGTCATTTGAATGGAAATTTGAAGGATGGGAGGATCTGATCAGAGATGAAGGGAAATCATTCCAGGCAAAGAACATGCATCATGGGCTGTATGGACTTTGAGTCTCCCATACTGAGCCCTCTGCCCTTGAGCTACTGCCATGGTTCTATCTTCTTATTGCCTGCTCAGACTATTGCAACGGCCTCAAGGCAAAGAACATAGAACCTACTGTGTGTTGAAAGCAAAGGGTTTAAGATGAGGCGGAAGATAGGATGGAAGATAACTTTTCCATGGGAAAGTAAATCCTCCTACTGACGGTAAGGAGGTACCCAACTTTGTTAGAGAATTTCTATTCCACAGACCAAGCTGTGAAGTATAACTATGATAAGGAACTAGCTAATTAGAAACAGCAGCTGTAAAACAAGATCCCAACTTCAAGGCTGTTTTTAGAAACCATCTTAAAGAGAGATGTTTACCTCATCTATCTGCTTTGGGAAATAGGATCTAGCTATTAAAATGAAATGCATTATTGTAAAAGTCATACAGGTTTATTACAGAAATTCATGATGGTACAGCAAGTTGAAAATTAGAAGTAAAAATTATCTATTACCCTATAATTCCAATTATCACTGGCAAATGCTCTTCCATACTATCCCCTTGCAAACAAGCCATCTAGATATCTGGGCCATTCTCTGCTTTTAGGGGGAAGGTGGAGTGGGTGTGGGGATGGAACACAGGGCCTCATGCATGCTGGGCAAGCACCCTACCACTGAGTTCTACTCCTAGTCCTCAGCCTTTTAAAAAGAATTAGTAATAATTATATTGTATTCATCTTGTATGGCTATGAAACAACATTTGAAAACATGATTTTTAAAGTACAGATATACCAGCCGGGTGTGGTGGCGCAAGCCTGTAATCCCAGCACTTAGGGAGGCTGAGACAGGAGAATTGCGAGTTCAAAGCCAGCCTCAGCAATGGCGAGGTGCTAAGCAACTCAGTGAGACCCTGTCTCTACATAAAACACAAAATAGGGCTGGGGATGTGGCTCAGTGGCCAAGCGCCCCTGAGTTCAATCTCCAGTACCAAAAAAAAAAAAAAGTACAGATATACCATTTAGAAATTTACATATTTTTTCTTCTAATAAATGGTACTGTAATTATATATATATATATATATATATATATATATATCTCTTTTTTTGTATGTGTCTCTATTTTTTTAAGCCAGGACTGGTGGTGTATGCCTGTAATCCCAGCTACTAGGGAGGTAAAATAATACTTCAAAGTGCAATCAAGTCAAATGCTAAATGTTTCAGGTATTTTTTTAAAAATAAAAATTGGAAGACTTCCTTCCAGAAGTAATATATCAAGGTACAGAATCACCAATTATAATGAACAGGCTACCAGAGCCTTTTGAAAGTTGGTTGCTTCACCTGTTAACTTTTTTTTTTCTGAAAATACCCAAAGTATATTCTCAAATATTCTGTGTGGCCTTTAACCTTCATGTTACTAAGAATATGGAGGGTAAAAAGATACATAAAAATTTTTAATCCATTTCACTAACAGAATTTACACAGCATTGACTTATGAATAGAATGAATAATGCTTCAGCCAACATTTATACTTTTTTAAGAAGGTAATTGAAACAGGAGAATATTCCAGAGGTATAAAATTCTATAGTTAGTTTCACTTACTAAAATAGATAAAATTACTTATATTTATTGCAAAATAAAAATATAAATCTATGTTAAAATTGTAATGACACAATAGAACAGAACACTTTCTTATACTCTACTGACATATACCACTCAGTTACCTTCTTTGTGGATTATTTGATTTGTGGATTACCTGAAGCATTTTTAAAAGCATTTAAAGATGGTTTCTATTCCTATTCAGCACAATAATTATCTTCTTTACTACCCGGTCAACATATGCTCAGACAATCCAAGCTCATTTTGGTGCCACTGAAGGCAAAATGCAGTTAGGAAGGAAAATTTACTGCTGTATCCATCATAGAACAAGGTCCCCAAACACACATTAATGACTTCTAAGTATCCACTATTTTGCATTCTCTCATTAGGAGAAATAATTGGAAACTGAATAAAAAATTTAAAAAAAAATCAGAGTAATCATTTCACCCATGATGCCTTCCTTTAAAAGTTTAGGGAGTTCCATGTATTATTTATAATCTATAAAGATTCTGAAGAACAATGAGCATATGGGGGAAGAAGGTGAAATAATTAGTTCTAGCAGACAATAGTATTGTATATGTATAATTACCATCATCATCATTTTCATGTTAGACCTCAAAGTAGGTATTGTCATTGCAATTTTATAGACAAGGAAACCAAAGATTTTGACCTGGGTAGACCTGGATTTGCATCCACACTCTGCCATCGGTTGTTCAGTGATCTCTTGCAAGTAGACCATCTATATTTGGAAGCAGTTGTTACTTTGGGAATTATAATAACTAGATTCTTTTTTCTTTTTTCCCTTATATATTTATTGAATGCTCCTGTGCTGTAAGCATGGAGCTCTAGATCACAATAACATTAATACACAGTTTCTCCCTTTAAGAAACTTCACCTTTAGGAGGTCTTAAGAAGGTTGATCTGGGAGTGAGAGAAAATCTAATTTAAAATGACTTGAGGAAAAATAGAGAAGGTATTAACTTACATAATTAAATAGTCCAGGGACAAGACTGGTTTCTGGTTTGAGCTAGGGCTTTAATCAATTTTCTGCCTCTCTATTTTTTGGTTCTACTTCTTCACTTTTGGTCCATTCTGCAACCTCCTGTTGTAAGATGACTCTGATCTGAGTCCCTGTTCAGGTTCCTCTTCCCACATTTCACGTGTCCCATTAGTTATTCTTGGGCACCCCCCCCCCCGCCCCGAACCAATCACTGGGACTTGAGGTATGACTTGTGCTACGTGGCTTTGCCCTAGGTCATGTGTGGGTCCTCTGTCCTGGGTAACTCAGTGTCACCAGAAGCACCTGTGCTTAGTATAAGAGAAAGGGCACTAATACAGAAATTTAGTCACCAGAAGAAAGATGAATAGGAGTTGGGAGCAAAGGATAATGTCCATCAGAGGGGTGAAAACATCAAGACATTGGACTATCAAACTGTACAATGGACAAAAGGCTGCAGAGACAAGAGGAATACTTGACTCTGCCTTGACCAGGTCAAGAAGGTAGACATGGGGAAATTCTGTTCAAGCGCAAACCTGAAAGACAAGTGGTCAGAGCCTTACACTGGACCAGAGAATGAGATCAGAAATATCCTGGGGCTCATGTGATGGATCTTGGATTCAACCATAAGGAAACTGGAACAGATGTCCTTCCAGCACCTTCTGCATCACTAAAGAAATGGTTTGGGGGTGTTGTATTTTTATCCTAACTTTGTTCCTATTTGCTCTGTTGATTCCAATGTCTTGATGTTTTCACCCCTCTGATGGACATTATCCTTTGCTCCCAACTCCTATTCACCTTTCTTCTGGTGACTAAATTTCTGTTGATTCCAGCAAGGCACTCTGCTTGTTTCTGGCATGTTATTTTTTTTGGTATTCCTTACTATACACATCTATTTGGATTTAGTAGTTATATCAAGAATCAACTCTGGGGAAGTGACCCAGGGGAATTTCTAGATCTCTAAACTGCATAATGGTGGCTTAAACAAAGCATTATTCTCTATAAAGGACTTTGATAAATTTGTCCTTCTGTATCTACGAGTGCCCCATCAGTGGATTCAACCAACTGCAGATTGAAAATATTTGGAAAACAATCGCATTTGTGGCAAACATGTACAGACTTCTTCTCTTGTCCTTATTGCCTAAACAACACAACACAACAGCTATTTACATAGTATTCACATTGTACTAGGCTTTTATAAGTAATCGAGATTATCTGAAGTGTATGGGAGGATGTGCATAGATGATATGTCAGTACTACATCATTTAACACAAGGAATTTGAGCATCTGAAGATTTTAGGATACATGAGGTTCCTAGAACTAGTCTTTCTTGGGTACTGAGGGTTAACTGTATATGACAGAGGTGGCATTTCAAATTGTGTGTGTGGGGTTGAATTATCCATGAATAGATTTGGACTACTTAGTAATCATCAATGAAAAATAAAGTTAGATCCCTTCCTCCCACCAGAATAAATACCAAAGGCATCAATTTAATTTACATAAAAATTCATAATGCTAGATGAGAACCTGGGAGTTTCTTTGTAAAAAATAATCTTGTATTAGTAAAGACCCTTATAAATATGAAACAAAACCTAGAAGCCACAAAGAAAAGATTAATACACTAATTTACTAAAAATAGATAATTCTGCAAGTAAAAGTACTATTAATGGAGTTAAAAGACAAATTCCACACTAGGAAAAATATTGCAGCTCAGTTTATTTGTAAAAATAATTTAATTAAAATTAAAAGAATTCCCAAAAACCAATCAGAAAAAGAACAATCACTTCATAAGAAAAACTGATAGAGGATATAAGCAGCATTTAGAGAAAAGAAAATACTAATGTTTTTTAAAATCCATGAATGTATGTTCAAAAAATCTCATAATTAGAAGGAATACAAATAATGCCACCATGGGATCCTATTTTTTACCTATCAGATTATCAAAGATCTCAAATTTTGATAACATAATATATTGATAATAGTGTGTGTCAGGGGGCAGGTGCTCTTACATTGCTCCTGAGAATTTTAATATATATTTTCTGGAGGGAATTTGTCAATAGCTATCAAAATTATATATTGAATTCACATCATAATAGCAAAAGTTTGTACAAATAAACAGAACAAAAATCCTCTAAATATCCCTTAGTAAATAGCATACTAGTTAAATAAATTCTGGTGTACTTATATCTGGAATATGATACAGCCATTAAAAATAATAATGTAGTATGAAATAATCTCCAATATATAAGAGAAAGAATTGCAGTGTAGAACAGTATGATTTCACATGTATAAACTGTGTGCCAGTATTCTCATTTAATATCTCTGGAATGACACATAAGACAAATTGGTTAGTGACTACCTCCTGGGATGGAAATTGGTGACTGTAAGACAGAGGTGGGTGGCACAAAATTTTGTGCATAGATTGCCTATTCAAAGCATCATTCTTCTGAAAGTACAAGCCAGCTGACTCTTCTCTTGAAATGGAACCACCTCTCTTATGCTTGCATCTTTCAGAGACTATATGCTAGTTATCTAATGAGATGTATATATGAAACCCTTTGTAAAGTATAAAGTACTGAACACAGGTGAGAAATAACTATTATTAGTACCAGTCTAATATCTTGAATTATGTTAATTTGACAAGAGAAGCAAGGAAAGGTTGGAGTAGAAAAATAAGTTTCCTTGATTCTAAGTAGACTTCAGCTTTTCTCTCATCTGAGTATTTAATCTTTCCTTGTCAGAATAAGAACCACATCTTTCCAAAGTTTAGTACCGTGCTTAGCTCACTGTGGGTGTTTAGGGAATGTTAAATAATAATAATAGCTATATATGGATCATTGCACAACTTGGTAATACTTTCTCTTCATTGAATTACACCTTTTAGCAAGCCACTTTAAAAATATATTCCTAACTAAATTAAGGTGCAATAACTCACAGTGAGAATTTATATTTATGTAAAAAAGGGAACTGGCACAAAACCAATGGTTTAAACTGCAACTTTCCAATTCCTTCTTAGTGGCATTAATAATGGTGCCCTTTTGAGGTGTCTTTTCTTCTTTCAAATACCACATTATAATTGTGATAGGCTGGCTAGAGGGTATAGTCTTCCCATTTGCTGTTTTTTATTTCCTTCCCCTAGCTTTTATATTTTGTGATGTGCCATGGAGGAGGGGCATCAAAAGGAATAATAACCTAATTTTAACCTTTAATTGCTCTTGTTCTTTAGCAATGTCTCTGGTTTCACAATCTTCCTGCTCATTATACTATCTCACTCCTCAGCCATTTTACTTGGGTACGTGGGGGTTGAGATAAATGATCTCTCGGGTCTCCTCCAACTCAGAAGCTCTATATTTCTTAAGGGAAGATGTACATTTTATGTGCCCTGCATTGTCTTTGGTTATGAAGAATTATGTCTGTTTAAGAAATTTATCAACTCTTTAAAAGCATGCAGATGCTCTAGGTCCTTTAAGAATATATCCATGGAGCTGAGTTTCAGAAATCCTGGTGTAATGAAAATGCATATTCATATCCCTGTGCTTCACATGTGTTGGTTATCCTTACGTGGAATGCTCTTTCTTTGCCTGGAAACTGTGTCTCAGCCTTCCATGCTCACCTCCCGTCTGAGTCCTTCCCTAGCAGAGCAGAGTCAGCTGTTCTTTTCCAGGCTCCCACCCATCTCACAGTCCTGTAGTGCTTTTTCTGGGCTCTGTACTTCTCTGCTTTTGTGACTGTGTCTCCCAATCAGATTGTGAGCTCCTTTTCAGCAAGCATGTTTCATATTCATCTTTTAATCCACAGTGGCTGGAAGTTAGCATGTGTTCAACAAATATTTCCTGAAGCAATGAGTGAGTGAAGGATTGAAGGTAAGGAATCTATAGTTTGGGCTTGGTTCTTGAGGAAAAGTTTCCTCAAGACTAAAATGAATGGGTATGTTAGAAGTCCTCCTGGGTCTCCTTGATGACTTTGATTTCTTAATTATCTTCTTTCATCAGGGATTCTATCTTCCATGTCACTGTGTATAGTGCATTGCTTAATAAATACTTATTATTGCTTAGAAGAATGTAAGTCTAAAAACTAATATTGCCTATAATTGAGTGGTTGGGCAAATTATTGGTACCACTTCTAACCAAAGGACTGGTTCTTCCCTGGCCAGCTGTGAAAGAGAATACATCATACAGAGCTTTGGATTCATATTTTCATGCATCTCCAAACATGAAGGACAAATACAGAGGTTGGCAGAGGTTAGGTCTCAAAAAAGACAATAGTTAATAACAATGTATGAGGACTATCATCACTAATCAACATCATTTACTGAGCACCTATTTTGTGCAAGGTAAATTAGGTGAATCATTTCTAATAATCATTTCTAAATCATTTCTAATACTCAACAACTTTACAAGGAAGATGATGGAACTAACTTTAGAGAAGTTATGTGGCTTGCAGTTCCAATTATCTGTTGCTATGACAAGATACTGTAAAAATGGTATAAAAGAACGACCACTTTCTTTGTATTCTGGAGGTCAGGAATTGAGAAACAGCTCAGTGGTGTACTTTGTTTCTGCTACATGATGTCTAAGGCTTCTGTTGGGATGACTTGGGGCTGGGAATGCCTGGATAGCTGGGGGCTGGAATCATTTAAAGTCTTACTCAGGAATGAATGCTGAAGGTCAGCTGGAGCTTCAGTTGAAGCAATGGCCAAAATACCTACATATGACTTCTGGGCATCCTTACATCATGGTGGCTTGGATCCAAAATGGGGTATCCCAAGAGGACCAAGAAAAGCTGTCTTGCTTCTCATGACCAACTTTCAGAAGTTGTGTAGTGCTAGGTCCACTGAAGTCATAGGCCCTTCCTTATTTAAGGAGTGGGGAACATAGACCCTACCTCTTAGTGGGAGGACATTTAATCTCATATTGTAAGAAAAGCACGTGTGATAAGAGGTTGTAGGAATCTTGGAAAATCTCCCACACTTGCTCAAGAATCCAGACCTAGAAAGAGGTAGAGACGATATGCAACAAGTCCATTTTAGCTCAGGCCCTGCACACTTTTCATCACACTACAAGGCCTCAGTTGTGTCATGATGCTAGGAATTAGGTGGAAAGTTCCTTTACTTGTAACTCTGTTAATTTAAGTAATATTAATCTACCAAGGAGCTGCAGTGGACCAGGGACATCGTCCACCATTTCAATGGACAGTTGTCATATATACCATTTTGGTTTAATTTATCTCCACTTCTAATTCTAGGCACCAAATCATACTCTTAATTTTTTTTTTTAAGCAAGTTTAACAATTTCCTCAATGCTAGTCAAGAACATACACTCCTGGAGCCTTGTGCCCCAAGTTCATGCATTTGTTACTTATCTTTCCTACTGTGGATGTCAGGCTGAGACTCTGCTGTGACAGCAGAGGCATGTAAATAATCAAGTACTACTAAAAGAGTTTGGCGTAATTAGAGGGCATATATTAAAAGAGGTTATTCAGATGAAGTTCTAAAAAGGAGTTGAATTTCAACAAAGTTAAAATGTGGAATCTGCTCTGATCTTCACTTTCCCCTCATTTCCAATATAAGGATGCACAAAACTAGTCATATATTTGTAAGTGTGCATGTGTGTGCATTACAAAAATACAAGAGAAAAATAAAAGTTGTTAGAGGCATGACCTCATCCCCCTTCTGCTCAGCACACTGCTTCTGTTTCTTCATTCAGAGTCAGAGTTTCTTAATAGCCCTGGAGACACCTCTGGCTAACAATGCTGTGCTGACGCACTTGGCAAAAGAAGGGCATGGAAGGGAATCATTAAATCCACTGATAAGAAGGAGAGTAATTAGAATAACCAGATGCTCAGGAAAGGAGTAATAAAAATTGACCCCCAAATCTGGGCAAATTAGACTCACATAATTGATTTCAGTCACACTTTAGTTTTATTCAAATGGAATGTGAAAGAATGACAAAGAGTTAAAGTCTGGTCAAATAATAAGCTCAGAAAAATTCTCTTTTGTTTAATACATGATCTCACATTCTGTAGTTTAGCATTATAATTAGATACGACTTTTAATTGTAAAGGCATGAAGATACAATTTTAAAGCAGATGAAAGAACTCCATCCGACTTCCATAGCAACAAGAGATTTTCTGAGTCAGCTGAGCAGCAAGAATATTAAAAAGAAAAACAGACTCCCCAAGTGTTGGAAATTGATTTGAAACTGAAATACTAAAGAATATAATGGTATTTGAATATAGGACCAGCCTCTCTTGATAGTTCCTGCTTCATTTCTATCATTGGCACAGTATTATTTTCTATTTATAATTAGATAAACATTCAGTCTATATGTAAAGCAGTTCAGAACCTGTAGTCTTTCTTATCATTGTGGGGAAAATAAATGCTTTTTAATATGTTTTCCATTTCTTAGGAGACACACATAAAATCAACAATAGCAGGAGTGGATATTCAAAGGCCTATAGGGTGCTAACACACAGTAGACATTAGGAGAGGGTTCTGAGGCCACTATGGCTAAGAGAGTTCCTGAGATTAGGAATCTTATGAAATTAAATGGCTGGGGAAGAATCAGAAGAAACTGAAATTTACCGTTTAAAGACTTGCTCCAAATTACCAAGAGACATGTTAAAATATACTGGAATTCCTCTAGTTTCTAATTCTCTGATACCTGACCTGGCCTTTCTTCCATTCACCCTTCCTTTCTTTGAGTGGTTGTCCCTCCCCCCTCCACTGACCTGCACCCCAAGGGAACTTAACCAGATACCTGTGATAAGAAGCATCTGAGTTCTAAAGAGAACCTAAATTAAGTTCATTACCTGGAACAATGTGAACGCGGAATATAAGCTTTTCAAACTTACTTCTCCTATGGCTTGAATGATCTTGTCAATAGTCATGTGTTGGAAACTTAATGCAGCCCTGCAACAGTGTTGGGAGGTGGGGCCTTTTGGGAGGTATTTAGGTCACAAGGGCTCTGTCTTCATGAATGGCTTAACGCTTCTATAAAAATGGCTTGGGCATTTAAAATAGCCTTGATCTGACCTTCTCCCCCACACCCTGTTCACCTGCTTTGGGAACTCTAAAGCAGGGCTTCAGGACCCCCCGTACCCAACTCCACACTGGGCCCATCTTCTGTTGTTCATTTCTCTCTCTTTGGGCTTTACTTCACCTACCTTGGGTTGCATCATTTCACCTGTGGTCTTGGCTTTGGACAGACCTCTTACCTAGAAAGTTACCAAAATAGCCATTTACTCTATGTCCAGTAGCTAGGTTTATCTTTAGTGCCTCTGCTGTGCACACATACATAAACCACCCTCCCATCTCCACAGGGGAACCTCACACACTCCAGCATAAGTTATTTTTATTTTTCCATATTTCATAATGAAATAGATGGCTTTGGCTTTGAGTGCTTGACTTTCCTATTGTAGTTGATAAAACTTAGTGTTGAAAAGACCTGCATTACTGTTATGTCTAATTTTTACATAAGAATCAAATAAAAACAATTATTTAAAATTAAAAAATGGCTTATGGGAGTGAGTTTGCTCTCCAGTGCTTTTCTGCAATGTGAGTATGTGGCAAGAAGGCATTTACCAGTCACCAGACGCTAGCACCTTGATGTTGGATTTCCTAGCTTCAGAACTGTGAAAAATAAATTTCTGTTCTTTATAAATTACCTGTGGTATATATCTATAATTAGGAAATGGACCAAGACAAAAATTGGTATCAGAGAAGTGGGGTGTTATAATACCTATGTGGAAGCAGTTCTGGAACTGGGTAATGGGTGGGCACTGGAATGGGTTTGAAGTAAATTCTGGGAAAAACTGTATTGCCATATAATGGAGCATGAAGGGAGATCTGGAGAGGGCTCAGAAGAAGAGCAGAGTTGTAGAGAAGGCCTTGTTTTTCTTCGAGATTACTGCAGTGGTTATGTCAGTGAAGAATGATGAGGTCTCAGACAGAAATGAGGAATTGGAAACAAGATACTGGACAACAGAGGAAAGGCCATCTCTGTTACAAAGTGGCAATGGACCTGGCTGGAATGTGTCCATGTTCTAGGACTTCAGAGTGAGTGGAAGGCAGAACTTAAGAGTGATGAACAAGGATGTTTGGTGGAAGAAATATCTAAGTAGCAAAGCACTTAGGATGCTGTGTGGCTTCTCTTAACTGCTTATTCTAAGTGTGAGAAAAGGAAAGTGATTTAAAGATGGAATTTGTAACAAAGGGAAGCAGAACTTAAATATTTGGAAAATTCTCATCATGGTCTCTGCTGCTTTGGAGGTATATAGCTTGGAATAATGATATAAGGGCATATGTCTCATTTATTTGAATATTTATTGACCATCTACTCCGCTGGATTCTCTTCTAGACATTAGGGAATCAAAATTGAACAAGACTGGACACCAGTCCACCATCGTGGCTCAGTGGTAGAGTGCGTGCCTCGCATGCGTGAGCCACTGGGTTTGATCCTCAGAACCACATAAAAATAAATAAAATAAAGATATCGTGTCCATCTACAACTAAAAAAAAAATTAAAAAAAAACTGAAGAAGACTGATGAGATTCCTGCCATTGCAAAGTCTGCATTCTAGTTGGGGGAGAGGTCAATACACATTTATATAAATTAGTTTTAAATTGTGACAAGTGTTATGAGGAAAAAAAGAGGGACAGACTGGAGGAAAGGGGTGCTTTAGATAGAATAGTCAAGGTTCTGCTGAGGTGACTTTTAAGTATAACTCTGCTTCCCCAATGGGCTTGTAAATGAAAATTGTCTCTATTGCTTCCCCTACTAAAAACAATTTAAAAATCAAACACTATGTGAATATGGCCTAAATGTAAAGAATTTTGCTAATATGGAGTATATAATCTAAAGGTGGCAAGCTCCCTTCCATCTTCACACTCCACACTCCTTCCATGGACTTCCAGTGCTAACCATTAAACACTCTGCACACCCCTACCCAAGCATTTTTTATGAATACAAGATCTGCATTCCAAGATCTGCATTCCATTACATGCTTTTATTCCATTTAACAATATATTCCAATAAAAAATAGAAAAATAAAAAAATATATCCTTGAAATCTTTCCATGCAAATACATATAATTTTTTTTTTCCATTTGGAAGATAATTTACTTTGTATGAAACTGTAAAGCAAGTTAAAGTATTAAAACATTCAGATAAATTTACTCAGGAGATATGCTCCTCTGTGCTCTTTTTCCAGTGCCAAGTGACTGAGATGGTGAATCTCAGGGACCCATTGACAGTCCCTCAATAGTTAGGAGGTAGGGTGAAAAATGACAGTGTAAGGCCAAGCTCATTCTAAATTCTGAGAGTTAATTCTAACAATGCTTTACAAAAACACAGATGGTCTTGGCCAGCATCTAGGATAATAACCCTCCAAATGTCCTAATAGAGGTCATTCTATATCACTTTATGAGAGAAAACCTCCTTCCTTTTATTGCCTTCTTAAAAGGTTAAAATAAAAAATTCTTAGATTCAAATTATTTGAAATATATTGCTAAAGTTGTCACCTCAGAAGGCAGGAAATAATCAGCTTTAACAATATTGACTGCTTATTGTTTTTTTAAAAAGTCCCTCAATGCCAGCTCTACTTCAGCAAAACTCCCTCCTAAGCTGGTATGCTACCTCAAGTTGTTTAGTAATGCCGCAAAGCATCTGCTTCCAAGGCTCCTTAAATTTAGTTGGGTAGGTTGTACTAAGCTGTCTCTGCCATAGGCATGCTGGGTTTCTGGAGACGGACTGTTTTAATAATGGTGCCAATTCCCACATTGTTTTACATACTGAGCAACAAGGTTGGTATATAATAGAACTCAGTCACTCAACTCAGTGAAGATCAAAAAAGAATCAAACTAAGAAATAAGTAGAATCCAACTTTATAGTGTGCTAGCAATGGCCAAACTAATGTGCTAAGTATTTTCAAATACCTTTATCATTTTGTTCTCATAAGACTTCACAGTTTGTGGAGTTGTTCTTATTTAAAAAAGGAAAAGAAATGAAATAACAACAAAAACATTATAAATAGTATGTACAAATTCACATGGCAAGCAAGTAGCATCCCAGATCTTTAAGACTTAACAAATATGTGTTAAAATGTATTTTAATTTAGAATATTTCATTTTGAATACTCACATTCTGTCACATTCTCTCACTCAAGCCTAACACACACTCATACATAATCAGGACTTTTTTTATTTTTATTTTTATTTTTTAGATTTAAGATTGAATGCTCCTTTGGTTATCTATTGCTGTGTAACAGATTACCACAAATTTAGCACTTAGCATGCACTTATTATCTCATAGTTTTTATGGATGGGGAGTCTAAGCATAACTTGGCTAAATGTTCTGCATAGGATCTCATGGGTGGGGGAATTAAAATTCTACATGTGGTTACCTATATTTCTGAGGTTGAATTGCATGTCTGAACTAGTACCATTGGCACAAATTGACCTCTGGCAATTTATCTCACTACCAAGTATCTCTGAGAGAAATTCCACTGCTTTACTAGTACAGAGTATGGTACTGTTTTTAAAGTGTTACCACATGGCAGATGTGGTCTCATTTGATCTTGATGGCAAACATATGGAAGAGCAGTGAGAGCTAATACTTAAAATCTGAATTTTGTATGAGACAAATGGACCAGCAGACCTGCTTAAGGTCCCATGATAGGTAAGTGCAGATGGGAAGATAACCTGAATGAGACTCATGTTCCCTCTCAATCACTCTACAGAGAAGCAGCAGTAGGGCCAGCAAGAGACACTGTTTGTCCTGACAAAACTAGGAGGGGAGCTGAATACTGGACCTCTAGGAAGTGTGGGAAAGCATGGTGAAGCCATGAGACACAAGATGAGGGGAGCTGCTGAAAGCCAAACTGTCAGGCAGTAGACAGTCCCTTTGCTCTGGGTTATACTGTGTTCATTTCCCAGATGCATCCTATGATGTGTTCTGAAATATTTCTCATTGGGAAATGTTCCCAGGATAAGGATAAAATCAAATGAAAAAAAATCTGGTGCAGACCAAATTTGACTTCCATTAAACACTGCTTGTAAACCTTCTAAAAGAACAAAGAGTATTTACTAGCACTTTGGTTTGGGAAGCAATAAAAGAAAATGACAAACTTGTTTTAAATTTTCATTGCATTTGCCTGGTACTGACTTGGAAATGGAATGCTTCTTTCACGTGGAGAGTTGAGTTTTTCATGGCACAGAGGCTCTCATTACGCATTGTGAGAGAAAGCGTCCTCTGGGTCTCTCATCTTATTAGAAGGAACCCACACCACCCTCTTTAGCAGGGAGGGCTCCCAGTAACCACATGTCAAATCTGTGGACCTCCACCCAGACACAGTGGAAGGGCTGGGGTAAATCTCTGCCCCAAAGCTGGGACAATCAGATCCTTTGTCCTGGGAACTGGGAACTGGTTGCGATGGATCACTTGAACTGAAGATGAACACAAGGGGGAATCATGGAGCAGTCCTCTTTGCTCTTGTATACATACATACAAAACAAAGAAAAGAAAGCCATAGAATAAAGTTAGTTATCTTAGTGAGAGAAGTAGAGCCAGAGGTCAAAAGAGAGATAGACAGCCTAAATAAAAGGCAACATCTAGGCTCTGCCAGCTTTACAGTTTCCATTGCAGCTCCTTGTGGTGTCTGGCTAGCATCATCTTTAACTTCTTTGAAATATTCCCTTGTTGCAGATTGAAATAATGTCCATCCACAGTACTTTGTAGTGAGGAAAGAGATGGGTCTGTTTCTTTGTTCCTTGAATCTAGGCTGACTTTATTAATTATTTTGACCATCAGAATATGACAGAAATGGAATTGTTTGAGTTTTGAGTTTGGGTCTCTAGATCTGATCTTTTTTTTTTTTTTAAATGAGCCCTGTGACTACCATGTAAGGATGCCTAGAGCCCCATGGCATCCCTCCCTACTACTGGCTCCTTTGCACCGGTTGACTGACTGCTAGCTCCCAGAAGTGGTGTGAGAACACACCAGATTATCTGGCTTGTAACTGACCTGCCAGCTATGTGAGATGCATGTGCCATCATACCAGACACCAGTGAGCAGGACCAGACCAGAAAAACTACACAGCCAATCCCAAAATAGAGTTAAATTAAGGGTGCTCTTTTATGCCATTAAGTTTTAGAGTGATTTGTTATGAAGTAAAATCTAACTGATACATTCTTGTACCTTTCCAATAAACTCCTTCCAACTTTTTTCCTCCCTATACTCGCTTGAAGCATGTGGTTTTGTGTTTCTGTACGTTTTTACTTGTAATTAAAGATTTTCAACTAAGAGAAATCCCATCAATAAGAGAGGACTATAATTAACAGAGTGATGGAGAGAATATGAAATTGGTTGGCTGAGTCAGTCAGGACAACATGCAGAAAGATTGACTTCATTTGTATTATGTTGTAGCAAAGCACTTGATTAAGCAAGAAATTCGTCCCAAACCAATGGATGACATAAAATGTTTCTCCTATCTTTGACCTTGTAATCTTTTTCCCACGGGATACAGTACATTCTCTAATCTAGTTACCAGCTTTTGATGTTGCAATGAAGATTTTTGCTTGTATTTTTTTTTTCCTGAGTGGAAGTGTTTGTGGTTCTACTAATAGCTTTCTAACCTTGCAATTTAATTACTGAGTTGCAGAATAGAAAGGAATTCTGCCTACACAACATGAAGCCTAATTTAGAGGAAAATTGGGCTAATCTGGGAATCATTCAGTAACAGAAGATGTGCCCATTCATGACACTTTGGATTCAGTTGCTAGATATAACTGATTGGATTATCTCACTTTAGGAAGCAGAAGAATGAGGGTGTAGTTCAATGTAAAATGCTTAAATCATGCATGGCAGGGACATATTTTAATAAATGGGAAGAAGGGTAGGGACATGTGGGTGGGTGTGCATGTGTGTGTGTGCTTGTTCACCAAAAGGAAGAACAGACAATTTCTAGGGATGCCTATACTGCATGTCTTCTTTTTTTGCATATTGTTCCCTTCCTAAGAGGACTAAATTCCAAGCAACCAAGTTGACACTACATAAGCTTCCTGCCTGGTCATTATGGAATTCAACTCTAGCTGGGCCAAATGTCTATTTTCTAGGAATTTGGAACCGTGAGCGAGAGATGCTGGGTTTTCCTATGAGTGATCTGAATCTGGACATATAAACTAAAGTACTATGGAACACCTGCATTTGGTCACATGCACACAAGAACATTAAAAATCAGTCTTGGGAGGAAGAGAAAGAAGAAAGAAGAAAGACAAGGAAGGGAAGGAAGGAGATGCATGTACACATTCCCCATAATTTCCTAGTAGCTACTCCTGGCTCTTGAGTTATACCAAATATCTTGGCATCTTATAATAAATTCCTTTAATGATTAAATTAATTTGAAGTGGGAATCCATTACTTATAATCAAGAGAGCTTCAAATAGAAAAAAAAATTCACATTAATGAGGAGGCGGTTACTAGGAGTTTCTTAACAATAACATGATTTGCCTGTGACTGGCTGTATCTGGTTTCTGGTTTATTTTCTGGTACTGATGCCAATAGTCATTCTAGGGGCCAAAAATATTATGTGCCACTTAAAATTCTGATAATGTTCTTATTTGCATTATTTCATTTATATTATACAGCAAAAACATTTTTTGATTTCTCAGAGTATATTTAAGTATATATATCCATTGGTTTTCTTCTGTGAACTGACTTTTGAATATATTCTTCACTAATCTGTAATTCATTTTTCAAAAATGAGTATAAATATCTGTTAACACAAACGTGATGTAAGAAGAGCATTACCATCACTTTAAAATGTTATCTCTGCTTAACATCCAAGGTTCCTCTATCCAGTCTTTTTCTTCATTTTTAATTCTTCCTAGAGTTTGTAAATCAATACAGTCACAGTTATTCACACAGAAAATGGAAAATTTGCATCTTTAAAAAATTATCAATTTAGATTTAATGATGTATGATGTATGAAGGTTTTCAGAAATCTAATTTGAAAGTAATGCTATTTAAATTATTTTCTTATGTTGGAGTCTAGACAAATAATTTAAAAAAATCTTTGTGAAAAGAAAAACACAAATACTTCCAAGGCTGTGTTGGTAAAGTTATAGCTAAAGGCTGGTAAGGAGAGTTCCAGGTTGTCTTGATGAGTGGCAACAACTAGATAATGCACCCAACTACGTAATACATGCCACGAAAACAATCAAGAAGAAGTAATATCTAGTGGTGGTCTTCAGTAACTAAGGCAATCCTTAACTCATTACTTTTGTCTGTTATCAACACCATGAGTTCTTTGATTACAACAAAGATTCACTAAGAAATCTGAAAGAATGACAGTATTATTATTAAAATTGTCATGGCAAGGAAAGTTCTGAATGAGCTATTAAACATTCCTCCCCAAATAGGTAAAAATTCTGAGCAATGAATGAATAAAGTCATTCAAGAGACGAATCTTGCTGTATTACCTGAGGAGATGATTGCCCATGGAGAATGAATGCAGCTTAATTTCAATGTGGAAAAACAGGTTTGAAAAGTTCTTCCAGGTTTTGACCTTGTTGTAGATTTTTGATTTACCCCAACACCTATTGGCATTGTCATAACATTTTTTTTTTTTTTTTTACTGGAGATTGAACTCAGGGACACTTGACCACTGAGCCACATTCACAGCCCTATTTTGTGTTTTATGTAGAGACAGGGACTCACTGAGTTGCTTAGCGCCTCGCCATTGCTGAGGCTGGTTTTGAACTCGTGATTCTCCTGTCTCAGCCTCCCTGAGTGCTGGGATTACTGTCATAACACTTTAAACCTGCATAGCAATTAAAAACTGCTCCAACTGACTCATTTAAAAGATGGAAAAACTAAGGCCCACAAAGGTTTGATAACCTGCCCAGCATTGCAAAGTTAATTTGGAAAAACTTTAGAACCAATAACAAAGCAGGTCTTATTATTTTGAGTGCTTATTATATAGTAGGTACTATGCTAAAAGCATTTTCTCACTTTTGATCCTGACAGTCCTATGAGATTTTCATTATCGTTACTCAATATTATTATCAATTTACAGATAAAAAATAAGGCAACAAGTAGTAAAATAGCTTGCTCAATGCTTTGCAGTCTGAAAGTGGTGGCTATGTTTGCATTGTGACCTGACTATTCCAAAGCCCAGGCTCCCACCCACACCCCCAGGCCATGGATAATTCCACCTCACCATCATTTCTCTATGCACCTCATTTGTATCCAAACTTTGTTAAGACCTGAGGGAAAAGTTCTCCAGCCAAAGAATAGTTTGTATTTCAATAACAGGCAATATAGCTCTGTGAAGATATTCTTCAATAATAGAATTTAAAAGGCAGCCTAGATTTGAACAGTATTGCATTAAATACTAAGTAACTTTTCAAGTAGGACAGTGGAATTTTGTTATAATTCAAGGGAATGACCCAACTCTTAATATTTAACAATAAGTATAAATTTGAACATAATATTCTTATTTGGAAAATGTTTTATTCACTGTGCATTTAGGTATTAGACTAATCTCGATGGAAAAATTCACCAGGCAGCTGTGTATTCATTTGCCATATGCCATGTTCTCTCAGAGCCAGACATGATGAAATCTGATTTACATTTGGGAGAGACCAGCTGCCTCTTCCAGCAAACACGATCACTCAGCGCTAGTGTAGGGAGTGGGACCTACTAACTAACAGCTGAATGATCCAAACATTCTGCAAAAAGCAACTTGTTTAGCAGGGAAGATATATTTTATTAAAAAACTTCTGTGAAAGGTAGTATTTCTTTTTCAGTTATTTGTTATAATAGAAATTACAATAAAACATTTTAATCCAAATTAAAATGAAATAAATAAATTAAAACAAACAAATTTATTATAATAGATATATTTTTTCAATCACAAGTTATAATAACCTACAGTCCTGACAATAGGGTTTGGTTATTGCTAGTGATATTATCCTATTTTATGGATTCCAGACCTTCCTCACTTTGACAGAAACACTCAGGTGTGGACAGAAATTCTTTGAAAGTTTAATGTTCTACTCTGTCATAAAGATGATGATATGTTTAACTCTTGAGAAGGAACACTGAGCAGAGAAGAGAGAACACCAGTTTCAATTTTAGCTTGGCCAATAAATCTCTGCATGAGTGAAATAGTTCATTTAACCTTCTGTGTTTCACCTTCTACCTTCAAAAATAACAGTAGCAGCAACAGGGACACAGTTAGACAACACTTAGAATATGCCAGGCACAGTTTTAGCCACTTTTCACTTGTTAACTTATTTCAATCTTCAAAAACCCTCTGAGGTAAGTATTAGCATTATCCTAATTGTATAGGTAAAGAAACTGACTTGAAAGTTTGTGCAACTTGCCTCAGTTACACTGTGAGTGATGAACTAGAATCTGTTTTAATCACAACTCACAAAATGGTGGTGTATGTGTGTAGTACACACGTTTAAATGGTCTTAACCACAATTCATGTTCATCAATTGCAAATGTAGGATCTCTGGACTAGTAAAGCCCTTTTCAAAGACAAATGATAAAAATCCTCTTGAACTGGTGTAAGCAAACTGGGAATTTATTTGCTCAGTATAATCCAGAATCTTTCCCCATTTCTCAGTTTTTCTTTCTTCCATTTAGGGGTTATCCTTAGGAAGCTTTCCCCTTAGGCTGGATCCCAGCAATTCGATTTCAAATCTCCACAGCCAGTATACCTGTAAACCTCTAAATCTCACTTACTCTGATTGGTGTGTCCTGGATCATGGGCCATCCCTGAACTAATCACAGTGGCCAGGAGAATGAGATGTTCTGATTGGCATGGGTCACATGTACCTCTTGGAGCCAAGAGTACATTCAGTTGGACCTGAACCATGTGAGTAAGGAGATGGTTTCTCAAGGAAAATCAGGGTACTATTACCAGAGAAAGGGGGATGGGAGCTGGGCAGGCAATAAAATGGCAGATGGCTACCCCAATTAGATTGTTACTTCAGCAATTTCCAGCACTAAAAGCCTGTAAATTTCTGCTAATAGCGAGGTGGGAGGAAGTAGTAAAGAAGGAAGAAGAAACGGTTATGGTGTGTATATAAATCCTCTCCACATTGAAATTACCCAACTTCATTCTTCCCTAGGGACTTCAAGGACTCCTTTGATATAGAACTTTTACTAAGATGACTAGAATAATGAAGGACAAAAATTTATGTAAAAGTTACCTTTCCATGCATGGCAACAACCTGAAAGCCCAATATTAATGACTGGTAAAATAAGTTATAGTGTATCAATGCAACAAAATTACTGTGTAATTGTTAGCAATGATGTTTCAAAACATATTTAATCATATTAAAGGTAGATTGTTAATTAGAAATATTAATATATGAGAAAAAACATAATAGGCTCCTGATTTTATTGAAAACAAACATCTGTTTTTTACCTATATAGAAGAAAAGCACTGGGCCAGAAATACATCAAAATTGTCAATAATAGATATTCCTTGGTGGTAGCAATATGAGTAGCTTTACTCCTATTCTCTATTCTTTTCTGAATTTCCAAATTTTCTACAATGGATATGTAATATATTTCTAAGAAGAAAAAAGTCTTACAGTAGTTGAATAAAGGACCTTGAACTTTACCTATTTCATAGCTCCTAAATTTGTGTCAATTTACAGTGAGACAAGAAATGTAGATAGTGCAAGAATCAAACAAAAAGCATTCTTTTGAAATAACCAAGAGTTGGTTATATTTGCCTACTTCAAAAGGCTGCTTTGCAAATTCTTTATTTTGTAACTATAAGGCTTTATTATATGCTACTAGAATATTTACACAGGTGCACCCAACTTAAGAACACTTGATATAATGTCAGAAAATTCAAGCTAATAAGATAAGGATAATTATATTACAAAAATAGCAATTATATTCCAATATTATGTGTTCATTGCAAAATCCTGCTAGATACATGAAAACCCTCTCTGTGCATTTTAAGTATGTTTCAGTTCCCCCAAATATAATTTGCATGCCAATTTTTAGGGGAGGATATCATATATGCCAAGCAAGATAAGATTAAATCATATAAAACTATTGTGGAAATTGGAAGTATCTGGATTTGATACATATACTTAAAACATAACTGATAAAAATCACATCTGTTTAATTTTCAACAAAGGATCAAGGAGCAGCAGTTGAAATATGTAATCATCTTTATCATCTTGTGCCTTTAGATTTCAGCATAATTTTACATATACATATAATTTTATTCTGGTAAGTCTGTTATTATCATCATGAGAGAATGAGAGAATTAGGAATGAAACAAATAAAATAAATGTGTTTTCCAAAGTCAGATATGGAGCAAAGTATAGAATTCATAGCTCCTAATTCTTTGTTCTTATATCCTCAGTTCATCTATCTGAAATATGGAACTAGATTTTCAACATTAATAAAACTAATAGAATATCTACTTTGCATGGAGCTTTACATTTTACAGATTCTTTTACATAAGTTATTTATGTGTAGGGGCATTATTGGGAGATTGTAAGAACTGAGAAAATTGTGAGAATTGAGTCCTTATCAAACAGCTTTTCATACATGAACTTATTGTGGCTGACAACCTCTAAGATGGCCCTCAATGATCTGCGTCCTCCCCAGACTCATTCCTTTGTGTAATTCCCACTCCTTGCGTATGGGCTAGAACTAGTGACTTGTTTCCAGTGACTGGAATATGGCAGAAGTGATGGGATATCACTTCTGAGATTAAATAATGAAAAGTCAGTGACTTCCATTTTGGAGTCTCTCATTCTAAGCTCTTCAATGTCTTCTTTATTTATGGCAAACTATATGGTAAGATTGTGGATTAACTCCATGTCAAATTCTTGTGCCGAGTGACAAATATTTCCTTGAGTAGGGCAAAGTTCAACATTAGATTCTGTACTGTGTAATAAAGTTTAAGATGGAAGCTACCTAAGTATACAATTCTTGTTCATCTATAATAATACAGAAGATAATTAATTATAACAAACTTTGTTGTCAGAGGTTGTTGGGGGATAAACAGTATTGAATTCAGAAGGATAAGTTATGGAATGCGGAGTCCTTTGCTGCAGGGTCTCCATCCCATCTACCTCAGACGAGGTAAGCTTTCATTTCTCATTGTTCTTGGACTCCAACAGCATTTTTATTTAACTCTTAGGCATGTTTTCTGCCCACTATTTTGCAAGCTTCATATAAATCCCTAGTATTATATTGCTAATAACCAGCAAGCTATGGAACTTCATATATTTTATAGGTAGCCATCTTAGTTAATTCTCTTGTTCTTTCTAATGACATTTAAATTTATTTGCTTGAATTTTTCTAGTAATCATGTAATTTGTAAATAGCAATACAGCTTCTTCCTGACCAATATTTATAACATTTTTTCCTCCTTCCCTTTCTTTACTCCTTCCTCCTTTCATCGCATTGGTTAGAACATTCAGATGAATGTCAAATGATGGTAAAAGCAGACATTCTCATATCCCTGTAGTGTTTTACCAATAACATTATGTAGGTTATTGTTTGACAAGGGTGTCTTTACTGTGAAAAACCTATTCTATCTTTAGTTTCTGAGAGTTTTTTCTAAAATTATGAATAAGTGTTAAATTTTATAAACTTGCGGTCAATTCTGAAATGGCCACTAGTTTACTGAAGTGAAATTCTTGCTCATTTTAAAAGGGAGTTTGATTTCTTCATAAGGAAAAGTCTGCTAATAGAATATTTGCAACATGACAGTAGCATGTTTTCTTGCTTAAAGATTTCATGTCTGTAATCAGAGCTAGTTCTTTGAGAGTAAGTTTGAGTCTATAATTTTCCTTTTCTTTCACTGTAACAAATGCTCATGCCACAGGAATGTGCAGTCTATACACCAGCTGCATCAACATTACCTGGGATTTTGATAGAAATGCAAATTCTTGGCCTTATCCCAACCTGCTGATTAGAAGCTTTACAGATGAGGGTCAGGAATTCTGAGTTTTAATGCACTTTCCATTGTTTCACACATGGAGGCCTACACATCATGCACAAATCATGTGACTCTCTGGGTCCTGAGCTACTACAAATGGAACCCCAGTATCACATCTTGGGACTGGTCTCTTTTCAGGAATTCAAACCTGCTGTGGATTCAAAGTTTAGGGATTCAGTGGTTGAACATGGTAGTGCCAAGGGCATTCTCTGGGCATGAAACTATACCTGAACTGAAGCCAAAATTTTAAGAGAGAACAAATTCTTGTCAACAGGGTTCAAGGTTGTGGAACTCAGCCAGGATCCATCTCCCTTTGTGTTCTGCAGGGTCAACACCATACAATTCACCCAAATTTAAGTGAGGATTATTTCTATAACTCCCCTCACAGGAATAATAAGGAAGTTCGTAGTTGTAATAATACCTACCATTTCTTCACAACACTTGCAGCACCATCCTTCCTTGATTGCCAGTAGGTCTATTAAGACAGGAGTTGCCATTTCCATCTTACAGAAGGGACAACTGAGGCACAGAATTGTCAAAGAACTTATTTTAGGTCATGATAAGAACAAAGTGAAGAGGGCTATTAAATTATAATCAAGAGAATCATACTGGAGAATTGGAATAAGAACGTTAGAGAAAATTAACAGAATGAAGGTCAAATATTCATTAACATTTTCCTAAAATCATGTATACTAATGATTTTTCAGACACCAGAACTACTTCTGAAAGGATTCCAAAGTAAGAGAGAAAACAAATCACACCCAAAATTAGAATTGGGATGAATGTACAAAAAGGAAGTGTAATTCTGCTCTTTTTAGGTCATAAGAACTTTGTGGAGTGACTCTTGGTAGAAAATCACTAAATACAATTGAAGGGAAGCCAGGAATAGCAGTGCCAGCACTGAGAGCAAAGACAGAATGAACCATGAGGCTGGAGATATCACCTCCAGGCAAGGGGCTGCAGCGTCTGATGTGAGGAAGGCTTTTCTCCAGCACTCTGCTCTGAGAGAAAGCAAAGTACTCACTTCATAAGCCAGGAAGAAAAGGAAAACTGGAAGGGGCTGGGTTCTTACAATCCCCTTCAAGGGCATGTCTCCAATGACCTAAGGACTTTCTGTTAGGCCTCACATGTTAAAGGTTCCACTGTCTTCCAATAGTGTCACCCTGGAGACCTGTTTTCAAGCTGACAGTTATCAGTCAGCCTCTTTTCAAAAGTACACAGTGTAAAATCTCTGTAAGACACTATGTTACAGAGTTGCATAGGCAGAGATAGTAAAACGAGGTTTTCATGAGCAGTTTTTCTGTTATATGTCAGTTGTCATACAGGTCTAGTCACATGAGAGCAGTTATAATAAAATATACTTCAAGCTCAAATATTAGTATCATCATAACACAAATACACAAACACACAGTCCCTTTACAATCATCCAACAAGACTCTACTGAAGAAAGTTCACATTAAACCAGTATGCTCTCTACCTTCCAAAGAGAAGTTATTCATCAAGAGGCCATGTAAATTCATAGGAATTTCTGCTTCTCATCAACTGAGTGGTCCAAGTGATTTATTTACTGGTTGAAATGGGAGGGAGGACAGATTAAAGGTTAAATGGCATATTGCTTACAATAATTTATAAATATTTCAATGACTGAGAAACTTGCATATAATGAAACAAGTAAATACAAACCTCAGAATTGAGTGTAGCCTGGAACAGTATTTAGTTTAATCCTCCATGGTTAAAATCCATGTTAAAAAAAGAAATCCTGAGGGCTGGGCATATAGTCCAGTGGTAGAACACATGCTTAGCATGAGTGAGGATGGACAGAGAGACATACCCATGTCTCTCCTTCAAGGAAAGACTTGAAGCTTGGCTGCTAGGATAGCTGTCAGAACAGTCTTTGGCTCTCAGCTCCTTTAGGAATGTCCTCAGCTGCAGACAGCTGCCTCACCCCAGGTCACGTCCTTTCTGGGACCAGATTACATCCAATGACTGAGAGAGGAAAGGGCTGGAAATCCCAACCATTTTGGCCCAGTCTGGGACAACTTTGATGGATCACTGTTGCTCCGAGCTTCCTATGAGGTCAACCAAGACTGTTGCTGGGCCCATTTTATAGCTCAGCTTTTCCCTCTGCCCAATCTTGCTTTCTTTCCTTCCTCTGGTATGAAGAGCATTTACTAATAAATGTCCTGCACATAAACCCCATCTCAGAGAACACCACCTGTCATGTTCCCAAACACATTGCTAAATCATTTCCCAAGGATGCATAATATGCACCTCATAGGTAGTCTCACTGTATTTTCAGACAGTGTGAGAAAATTCTTCCATGAAATATTGGAATCTGAGCCTGTCTACATTTTGTTAACCATGCCTGTCCTTCTGAGCCACTGGGATCATGACCAGCCCCTCCACATTCTACTTCTTTTATCTCTACTTACTTGCTCTGAGTTCTGTCTTATAGTGTAAAAGGTAAAACAAAGTTTTAGCTGATTCATCACCATCTCCCTTATTTTGGTAATTGTGCTGCTCAAAGGAGACAGAACTAAGGGAAGAGCAAATGATTCATGGTTCAACAGTTCAGCAAGCATGGAGTAGTTAATGTCCTTTTAAAGGTAACTACCCTTTACCATTTGAGGTGGGGTGGGGGGACTGTTGCGGGAGAAGAGGGCACTGGCACTGTGAGAACCAGGTAGGGAAAAGCAGTGCTTTGTAATAGCAGCACAGATTTGGAATCACCATGGGCAATTTTTTGACCTTTCTGAGATTCAGTAATTATGCTCTTGCTCACTCTCTTGGTGAAAGAAACATCACCCATCAGGTTTAGAACCGTGGGTGTTGCTTGCATTCCACACTTTCCTTTCCCTTATATCCATTTACTCTACATGTTTCCATTTTCTTCTATCCCACAGCCTGAATTTGTCTGGTTTCTGCTTCCTTTCTCCATGTCTACTGTTACTGCTCTGGTTCAGGCTCTTGTGGCAAATTGCTGTGTCAGATCCATTCCCTTCACCTTCTTATTGCAGCCAGAATGAGCTCTCTAGAACACAAAACTAATGATCTTGGTAAAGAGCTTAAAATACTTTAATGAAATGCTGTGTTTCATAGCAAGAACAGGGAAGCAATCCAAATACCCATAAATATTAGAGTGGATAATTAAATTGTGGCATAGTCATACAACATCATGCTATATAACAATAATAAAAAATAAACAAGTCTCTGGTATAACCATCCACATAGATGAATTTCACAGGTATAATATCAAGTGTAATCACAAAAGAAATCCTAAATCTTAAAATAATCTATTATGTCGGAAATCAGGTAGTGACACATTTAGGCAGGAGGGTGAAGTAATGACAAGGTGAGACCAGAGGGAATTTGTCTAGTGCTAATGTTCCACGTCTTATGCTGAAGGGGCTTGGTTACATGGGTTTGTTCACTTTAAGTAAAGTCAAGGAGCTTAACATATATGATTTTTTCTTTTCTATATGTATATTATTCTTTATACATACCTTTAAAATTCTATAATGATTTCCCCAGGCCTATGGGTAAAGTCCAAATTCATCCTTCGTGACCTATTTCTCAAACCTTATTTCTAGTTACTCCCCTTGTGTGTGTTGCTTTAACTCACTCTGAATTTATTGCACTTCTTTGAAAAAGACATCAAGTCAAGTAGTTTGATGATAAATACGGTTTTTTTTCTCTCTTTGTGGTGCTGGGGATTGAATCGAGGGGCTTCAGATAAGATCAGAGGCAAGTGCTCTACTGTTGAACCACACCCTCATCCTATAAGCACAGTTTTTTAATGAATGAGTGATTCATGAATTTGATAATACTTACCTTGCAGTTGTTTCCTTGAGTATTAAATAAAAGAATGTATGTTCAGCTTTTAGCACAGTTCCTGAAACATAGCAGTCACTCAGCATAAGTTAACTTGTTTTTCCTTTCCTTCTTCCCACCAGAATAGATGGATGAAATGTATAATAGCTTTGAATGTTATTAGGGTATTTAAAAAAGTGAAATTACTTTTGGGGAGGTATTGCCTATCAATTTTATTATTGCCTATAAATTTTGAATTTATTTCAAAAGACTCTGGATTGTCTTCAATTTCCAAGGATGCTAACCTTGACACAAATTAGACTTTCTTGGTTAAGCTGTCTTAACATAACCCATACTTTCAATGTTCAAATCAGATCCTCCCCAAATCCTTTGGAAATATCACCATATGTTCATTATCTGATGAGGGGATAAAGAATAGCTGCCTCCAAGGAAAGATATTTCATGGGGTCTACTTTTACTTTATTTGGACACCTGAAGTAGATGGGGGTCATTAGAAGGACCTGAAAGTTTGGGAATTGCAAGCTGCTATTGGTGCTGGTTGTTATTTGTCAAAATATTACTTTCTTGCTATAAAAATGTGTTCCTTCTCAGGCTGGATTTCATAAAGACCTTCCATCTGGTCTGTACTGATAACTAGAATCTCAAGATGCTCATTCCTCTTACAACTTGTAGTTTAAAATGATCCAGATGTAGAAGGACTGGGTTTTACAGCTTCTTCCAAAGGATTTCGTCTTCCTAATCCTATAATTGCACATGCTGAGAACTGATCAACAGGAGAGAGTTCTGACAATAAACCTGTTAGAGTGTTTCACTGGCTATGTGCATTTTTCATTTGACATGTTTAGAGGAAAACAGCCAGGAAATAAAAGCACTGAAATATATTAGGACAAGGACCACAGTGAGCCAGATAACCCACAGTGGGTGAGATAAGGAGCTAGAAATAAAAAATAAAATTTCAGCAACACTCCCGCCCCCTTATCCACAGGTTTCCTTTCTACAGTTTCAATTACTTCTGGCTAACTATGGTCCAAAACATTAAATGGATAATTCCAGAAATGAACAATTCATAAATTTTAAAGTATGTGCCATTCTGAGTAGTGTGATAAAATCTAGTGCCAGTCTGCTCCATCCTACCCAGAATATGAAGCATATCCCTTTGGCCAGCATAGCCATGCTGTATATGTAACTTGCTCTTTAGTTATCAGCAACTCTCTTGGTCATCGGATCTACTGTTATGGCATTATAGTGCCTGCATTTAAGTAATACTATTTTACTCAATAAAGCCACCAAAATTCAAAGTTAGAGATGCAAAAGGCATAAAATGCGGGAGTAGAGATTAACTCTGGTACTCTGTGGCAATGCTGTAGGACCTACAGGAGAAAAACATGGCATGCATAGGGTCTGGTACTAGCTGTGGCTTTGGGCATCCACTGAGGGTCTGAGAACTTGTAAGTGGGGATGAGGGATGGTGGAAGTACTGTAAAACCAAACTGTGTTAAGGATGGAGTTCTCAAGTATTTTACTTATTTGTTGTGATCCAGGAATATACCAAGTGATTGTCTGAATAATCTCTATAAATTCTGGTTCTCAGTTTCTTAATTCACAAAATATGAGAACAAATACCAAATTATGAAAAGCAGATGGGATGTTGATGAAATCCTTTTATCCCTGGAAGATAGATGTTAGTAGGTTGTCTGACCTGGGCCCCAAGTTTTAGGGGCCATGATACAGAAAATAACTCAGAAAATAGACATGACAAAACAAAACAAAAACAAAAAAGAACTCAGACACTCTAAAGAGCTGCTGCCCCAGGCCAGACCAAATGCTTGCTCCTTTTCTGTTCCCTGTTCACTCTTCTTTCTCCCTTCTTATCCATATAGCATACTCACTGTCACCGTTTCCTGGAAGCTAATGTTCATCTACTTTCACTCATATAAAAATGTGGTAGGTAGAAAAGAAAGGCACATAAAGCATGAGATGCCAGTATTGTCTCTGCCCTGAGATGGCCTTGATAACATATGGATGGTGTGAACAATAAATTCCAATTTGACTGAGATTTCTGCTTCAGTTTCTAGCTTATTTTATCAGAAATAGAAGCAAGGCTTCCCTACATTGAAACATTAGATTTAGAACTTTTAAAGGATAGTAAAATTACAAAAAGGGCAATTAAAAACATAAAACAAAACAAAACAAAAAACAAAACCACCCTGTGTAAAAAGGTGAGGGGTAAGGGACTAGATACAAGAGTGATGAGAAGATGACCTGAAAGCTCAGGGGCTCAGGTTTGTTTTTTGCAAAGGGATGCTCCTTTGATTTGAAGCCTTGGTATCTTGGTGATGGTGGTGATGGTGGGGTAGTATGTTGATGAGGAGGTTCTTGAGCCAGGTTGCAACAAGGTGCTGCTAGTGACATATCTTATTTCCATTTTTAATAACAATTCCATTACACAGCATGGAAAGGAAATGCAATGTCATTTGCAATGTCACTTGGAATAGAGATGTGTCTTGGATTTTGTCTCTTCCAAGATACCACCCCTGAGAATCCCTGACTTGGTTATTTCTATCAAAAAGAATACAAATTTATTTATATGATTGCTGATGACCAGGCATGCAGAAAAAGAAATGGGAAGCGAGTGTTTTGAATAGACACCAGAATGGCTAACAAAGGTGATGTCAGATGAGTTGCCAGGGAGGCTGTCTCATGTCTCAATACCCAAGGAAATGGAATGTAAGGAGGATACCCAGTAGCACTTGGTCTGGGAATATGTCCTTGAGTGAAGTCACCATTGGCAGGCAAAGAGAAAAGGATGGGAAATTGAGTACTATGTTTGGGTTGTTGATTTCTGCAGAATTTAAAATTTGTTAGCTGGTAGATATACACTGTTAATTTGAACACTTATATTATAAAAATGATCTGTGAGGTATACACCTCTGGAAATCTTCATGAAAAGAACAACTACCTGAAGGAATATTTCAACATGCATATCCCCTAGGACCAGAGTCATGGCTACATTTTACAAGCTACTTTCCAGCTCTGTCATTAAAAGTCTTAATGTATACAGAGATCTGTAGCAGTCCTTGGGGCTTCCACAGCCCTTACCAGGTGATGATGACATAATAGTTAAGTTCTATCAATAATGATGAATTAGGATTTGAACAAGTTTCTCTTTATAGCTCTCTCAGTGATGAAATAACCTGGGCAAAAGTACTTCTCTCATTTCTATGCAACAAAATGGTTAGTTGTGAGGTACTATGCAATTTTAGAAATAAGCAACACATTTTGTTTTAAACGTGATACAGACACTGAGCTGAAATTCTACTTTGGGAGGTCTATTCCATCATTACAGCTGTGGCCTGGAGGCTAAAGTTCTGAAGGGAGGAAAAAAAGCCGGCAGGTATATTTTGTGCATTTGCTAAGTGGGCCTCAAATGCCTCTGTTCATTTAATTGTTGAAAACAGGGTCATCTGATTTAATTCAGCAGTAAAACAAGTACACCAGAAAGACTATCTCATAATCTCCTCTTTGTACTTCAAATATTTCAGATATCCTCCCCATGAAAAGGAGTCCTCAGGGAGCCATATCCAGGTGCCTGCTTCTTCCCTCTTGCACAGGGTTAAGTCAGATACGTCTCTGACTTAGAAGTCCAGCCTCGGTGTTTAAGATGATAAATACTGTGTCTGAGTGCATAACTATGGCAAATACATATTCTGAAGCAATATCAAGTTCAGACCAGATATATGTTCTGCTTGGCATTTTGAGGGAAGAGTAGGAGGAATGATAAAAGAAGCCTGGATAATTTGGGGGGAAAACTCCCTCCCTCAATCCATTTGATCATTTATTATTTCCTTACAGGCCTCCTCTCTTCTTGGAGAGGTTTGGCGCAGGAGGCAGGGAAAGACAATGAAGGAGGGTGGGAAGAAGCACCCTGGGATGCTGACACCTTCTGCCTCATCCTTCCAACTCAAGGACAAGCAGTGTTGGGTCCTTTCTGAAACTGGATACGGGCAGAAACGTATCAAAGTACATTTTTCAGTACAAAACCACGTATGATACTGTAAGAGGAGCAGGAACCAATTCTTCATTTTCACCATCTGGGGGGCGAGCATCTCACCTTACAGTGTTGGATGGAAATAGCTTAAGACCAAACTTCCCACCTTAACTCTCACTTCTCAGCTTTATTTTGTAAAATACTCCCTACCTGGGTATTTTGTTTATCAGAATTGATATCCGGGTATTTTCTGAGGGCTGAACAACCGCGTAGTCCTTTGGAATGAAAGGTTTTTCAGTCATGGTTGGCTTTGAAATCACCTGTCTCCCGACCCGCGGTCCCCAGAGCACACCGTTTCTGTGGGGATTCTACTCAAGTCCCCCACTCGAAAGCATTCCTTGCAGATCTTTAAGCTGCCTTGAATCCCTTTGCAAGAATGCAGGCTAACATTCTTAAAGCACAGTTATGCACAATGTCACACTTAGGTCCACACATCTGGGGGACTGGAGGAGAAATGCTTTCTATACTAAGTCCAGAGGGCACTCACCGTGCTCATGCGACCCCTACGGTCTCTCTCCCCACACCCTAAACCCAACTTCAGCTACTTCTGCACCTCAAAGGGGCAAAATTCCCCAAGCCAAAGCTTAAGGCCCTGTCCTGAGGTAGGGGCGAGAGGGAAGCCCCCCAGAAGGTGTGCACCTCTCACCTTGCGGACGGTGCGTGCAGCCGTGTTGCACTGGGAGAACTGGGGCGTCCTGCTGGCTCCAGAAGTCTCACTCGGAATCCTCTCCTCTTCACTCAAGCTTTATCAAAGCGCTGCTTCTCGTAATGACCGGCTCTGGGGTATGCTGAGTCTCTGGGCGTCCTCCGCTCCACAGTCCTTGCCCGTGCCAGTGCACCCTAGGCTGCGGCGAGACTGGCTAGGGAGGGCGGCGCGCGGGGCAGCCCCGCGGCGCGGCGGATGGTAGGGCTGCGCTTCGTGGAGTCTAGGCGTCCGGACTGGAAGAGGAGGCGAGAGGCAGAGTGGGCAAGAGGAGAAGGAACAGAAACAGAGGGCAGTCTATTAAATCAGCCGCACGGGTTGCAGGCGCTCAGGACACCATTAAGCCGAGAAGAGCGTGGGTAGGATGGAAAGGTGAGCCGAGGTGCAATGCAGGGGGTGATGGTGCAGGAGAACTAGGGTCGGAGCTCTGAGGTGCTCCAGGGCTTGCTTAGGCTGTGAAGGAGAAATTCTGAAGCTGGTGGCGCCCTCAGGGCTCGCGGTTGCAAACACTAGAGGGCAGCGCTGTCCACGCTATAAACCTGGCCTACGGGTTGTAGGTGTGGACAAGAGTCCCATTTCCTGTGCCCTTTGCTGGCGGCAGCCCAGGCGGAGATGGAGTCAATTCGTGCAAAAAGAGGCACAGCCTATTTCCATCTTTTGTGGAAGGAAGGAGGGAGAGAAAAAGAGAGAGTAGTTGATGAATTTGGAAGCTGCCTCTCTGTAGCTCCTCTAAGCAAACCTTCTGGAGGTAAAATAGCTTTCCTCAGAGGGGAACACACTAAGGAAGTAATGCATTAAGGAGAGCTTGAGAAGTTGGAGAGGGAAAAGTGGAAGAAATTGGAGTAGGTCAAAGTGAAAGCGAGGCAGAGAGGTGGGGAAAGCAGAGAAAAGGAGATAGGTTGGGGTGGGGTGGTTGGAGCTGAGGGACCTGTGGATATGCTGCTATTTTTTTCTGGCGGGAACTTTCCCTTGATGGGCTGACATTTCGTGTTGGCAGAGGGCTTTCTTCCTAGCGTTCTAAGAGCTCTTGGCTGTGTTGCAAGGCCGGAGAAGTTAAACTTGGGAGGGACTTCATAGAATTCTGGCTTCCTGAAGGAAGGAAGCTTCCTTAGGGCTGGTTAGCTGTGTTCTGTTGGGAAATTGAGTGACTGAAACCTTGAAGCTTTTCATAGATTGATTCTCCAACATCGTGAAAAGAAATCGGATTATTAGATGTAGATCTCTGAAAGGTGAGGAGCCATAACATGAATTAGAAACACTTATGTAGCCAATATGATGTGCAGACAGCCTGATGTGACCTTAGAGTTGAAAGGACCTAAGAACCCATATAGACAACCTACATAGCGTCCCTAGACACTAGCCTCATACTTTCTTCTCTGGTGTGGTCTTATGTCTGAACTGAGGAGGAATTAAAAAATTTTTTTTTCTTTCAGTTTGACAATTCTAAAATGAAAACCTTCTTCAATTAAAAAAGCAAGCCTGTATACTTTTCCTGCCTTGAGTCTCTTTTAAGACCAGCAGGGGCTGAATGATGGAAGTGAGGATAATTCACTGAACAGAGAAAGGAGGTTGGTAAACTATAGTTTTAAATTGTGATTTGCTTCTGTTAAGCCCATTAAAGCAAGAGAACTGGCTAAAGTATACTAAAGTCTAACTAAAAGATGAGTGGAAGGATGTTTCCCTACCAGAGAGATGGTGCATCTTGAAATTTGCTTGATGATGAAGGTGTTATGTAAGAATAAACAGAAAAAGAACCGTTCTTCATTAAAAAAAAAAAAAAAAAGAATCCCATAGGACTTTTTTTTTAAGTATCCCAAGAGTGAGTATTATTGAATACACTGTTCTACTCTGGCAACCTTGCAGTCCTTCCAAGAGGTGAAAGAAATTCAAATTCATTCTGTTCTTTTTTTAAGGAAATTATCTCACCTATTATTTGGTTATTACAATGTAACCATCTATGAAAATGTGTATTAGACACTTGGAAACTATCCTGAATATATCTCAGAATACCCTATTTTGGTAGATTTCAGCTTCATGAAGTTCATGGTTATTCTCAAGCTATCAATTAACATCTGGGATACACTTTACTAGGAGTAATAAGTCAACGTTTACTTAACCAGGAGCTGAAAATTCAATTTCTAAGTTACTCATATGAATTTCTAATGGGCTGTATGGGTGCTTTAAGATTGTGGGTATATCTACATCACATCCCCATTTCATAATGGAGAATTCCTTATCATTTAAAAACTTATCTTTACTCGCTATGGTGGTACATGCTTTAAATCCTAGCTACCCTGGAGGCTGAGGCAGGAGGATAGCAAGTTTGAGGCCAGCCCGGGAAGCTTATTGAGACTTTATCTAGAAATAAAATAAAAAGGGCTGGGGGCATATTTCAGTGTAGAGGGCTTCCTAGCATGTGTGAGGCCCTGGGTTTGATCCCCAGCACAATGCATACACACACAAAACAACAAAAAGACTAACTGTAAGGAGTGGAGGTCTGGGCAACTGGCATAACAATTCATTAACTTTTAGCAGGAACTCAGTCATGAGGGAATTATTTTACCAATTCATTCATTAAAAGTTAGATATTGATAAATATCTGACATCTTTCAAGCATGAGCCAGCTTCCAAGGAAGATACAGTTTCTTGTCTCACAGATCCTAGAGTTCAATGGAAAGACTGATTGACGAACTAGCAAATCTGATCCACAGTAATGGTTGGGAGAAGGGGCAAGTACAGTGTGCACAGAGAAGGGCAATCTAATCCAGATTTAGGATTAGATTAATAGCCATAAATGATGATGATGGTTGTGCATGTATGGAAAGAGGGTTTTTTGGTAGTGGTGGAGAATGGGGAAAATGCTGAATGATGGCTTGCCTGAATCTCCAACATTCATTCCAATCACATTAGTTCCCTTTCCACTTCGGGGCTGGAAGCTCACTCACATGAGGGAGCAAACATGCACACACTGCATTTTCTTCCTAGGACTCAGATTACAAACTTTGTGCTTGACTTGTTCATCACACAAGTAGAGGGAATAGTCAAGAGCCTGGTCGACATTTCCTGTAGTTTTCTTCCTCCACTGTGGAAGTGGGAATAAACCATGAAGGGAAGTAGTTAGGGTGCAGAGGGAGCTCACTTTATGGAGCTCACACTCTTCTTCTGCTGAACAATCCCAATAACCCTGTGGCATAGTTATTATCCAATTTTACTATTGGTTTCAAAGCCTGAGCTTCAAGCTGCATTCTGTGGCTGCGGAATGACAAAGGCCAGAGGAAGAGTATGAAATGTCTCCAGGTAGGTTGCTTCATTCATCAGCTTTCTCTAAGTTACACTATGGTAACAAAACAAAACCCCCAAATCTCTGTGCCTTACTGTAGCCAAGGTATTTTTATTTCCTTTCTCTGTTTTTATTCTAACCCCACAGCCCGGGATTGGTTGCAGCTACACTCCACATATTCTGGGACCCAGGCAGATGGAGCCAGGCCTTTCTTAGAGTAGAGGGAAGGGTAATGGTAGAATATCATAATGGCTTTTAATGCATTTGCCTAATTGTAAGATAAATCACTTCTGCTCACATTTCATTTGTGACACCAAGTCCACCCAAGTCAGGTAAGATTGATGTCAACTGAGTAAAAAGTAGACTTTCTCCTCTAGGAAGAATTCCAGGGAGGAGCTTGGTAGAGATGTACTTGAGAGTGACAAAATATTGTGAACAAATTATTAAATTGACAACAGCCTCCAGCAATGTTGTAGAGAGAGCATTTTCTCTTTATTTGACTCTATTTGCCAACTGTATTCACCAATTTCAGTATACAGGGGGCAAAATAATGACTCTGGGTAGACTAGCTTAATTGATTAGAATTTGTCATCTGGGTCTAAATTGTAGAGAGAGGAGTTGGCAAGTTGGTCTTGCACTCACGAAATGCTCCATTTTCTAGCCATAAACTGGCTCTTTCTCCATACTGGCAAATGTTTATATTTGTTCCTCTGGGGAAATAAGTAAGGCAGATTAGGTGGGACAAAACTTCAAACTCTAGTGGTATTGACAGTGACTCATGATCAACACAATTTTTTCATAAAAAGTTATCCTGATAAGAAGATCGTTCACTGATAAATAGAAATAATTGATACATTGTCCATAAGTATGTTTTGAACACTTCCAACTTGGAAGTTTAAAGAGATAAGTAAGACCTGGTCCCTGCCTTCAAGAACCCAAAGACCATGGTAGACAAAGATATTTACATGGATTATTATATGAAAAAGTTGAAGGAGCAGAGCAACCTCGGTGGAGGAATTGGTGCTAAGCTAGATTTGGAAAATATTTAGAGTAAAAGTAGCCCCACTAGCTGCAGAGCTAATCTTTTTCTCTTCCTGCCTTCATGGCCTGCTTCTTTGAACTTAAGGGAATTGTTAATAGATAGAAACTAACCATCCTGTTACAGTTTGGATATAAGGTGTCCTCCAAAAGCTCACATGTGAGACAATGCAAGAAGATTCAGAGAAGAAAAGATTGGGTATGGGAGCCTTAATCCAATTAGCGAAGTTATCACCTGATGGGATTAATTGGTAATTGAAGGCAGGTGGGGTGTAGCTGGAGGACATGAGGCACTGGGGGTGTGGCTTTGGGGTATATATTTGTATCTGGCCAGTGGAGTCTTTCTCTCTCTGCTCTCTGATCATCATGTGAGCTGCCTCCCTCCACCACACTCTTCCGCCATGATGTTTTCTCTCATTTCAAGTCCTGAGGAATGGAGTCAGCCCTCTATGGACTAAGACCTCTGAAACTGTGAGCCCTCACATAAACTTTCTCTTCTCTGAAGTTGTTCTGGTTGGGTCCTTTTAGTCACAGGAGCAAAACACCTGATTAAAACACCATCCTGATCCTCTTTACATAGAACAGCAGTGATACGCTGTGACCGTGTGTTCTGAATGGTTGTGTTTCTTTGTCCTTGTGTTATCCAATAAATAACTTACAAGTGGAAATTATGAAGGCACACAAGCAAACCTGTTCAATATGCAGATTGAATTTTTAAAGATGGTATGAGGAAGAGGGTGGCTACCTGTAAAAATGATTTATATATTGGAGAATAGGTAGTTCCATGTCGGGCATCCTTGTAATGGAGAATTCATTTGTATCTGCTACTTCTTACTTTACATTTGTTTTAGTTTTCATATCCCTGGAATAGGACTTTGTTATGCTACCAAAGTTTCCCTTGGGGAAGTTATCAACAACTTTTTAATGACCAAATTTGGAGGCTGTTTTTAATTCTTATCCTGTTTATCAGCTTTAGCATTTTTGACCACAAGTCTTCCTTAAACTTTCTCTGCTCTTGGCCTTTTGAAGAAATCTCTCTTGGTATTTCTATTTCTTTCTTTCTTTCTTTCTTTTTTTATTTAGGCTTACATGTTAACAGTGTAAATTGATTCATTGTACATAGATAGAGGATAACATATCAATTCTCTAGTTGTAAGTTGTATAGAATCACATCATATATGCAGTCATACATAAAGTTAGGGTTATTATGACCATCATATTCCATCACCCTTGCTGTCCCCATGCCCCCTCCCCCCTTACACCCCTGTGAAC